>BGPT01001407.1:32463-70618 GCA_003297045.1 Symbiodinium sp. clade C Y103 | reverse complement strand
CAATCCACCAACCCACCAACCCAACCCACCAACCCACCAACCCACCAACCCAACCCACCAACCCACCAACCCAACCCACCAACCCAACCCACCAACCCAACAACCCAAGTGGTAGTGAACGATAGTCGAAGCACCGGCATGTACACAGGGGGAATCGAACGACCGTCAGAGATTTGCCGAGTGGTACAGCACAGAACTCACATTAGCCCACAATTTCAGATTCCCCAAGAAGCGTTACTTTTTTGGGAAAAGCGAAATGTCGAAATCCCAAAATAGTTGCACTTTTTCGGCGTGAATTTGGAAACGAAGGGAAAAATGAGCAAAAGAAGATTTGGGGAGTCTAAAATGGCTTCTGCAGAATTCCCCAAAAAGTGGCAGAATTTGGGGATTTCGGACCCTGGCGATTTGCGCGCGGCAGCTCATGTGTACCCNAATTCCCCAAAAAGTGGCAGAATTTGGGGATTTCGGACCCTGGCGATTTGCGCGCGGCAGCTCATGTGTACCCAAATCGTAATATTAGTAGTAATAATTTCAATAATTTGAATATTGTTTACCTTAATTATCCCTAATTCAAAATAGAAACTTAAAAATAAATAAACCAATAATAAAATATAATAATAGTAAATAAATAATACTAGGCTTTCGTTAGTCTATGCTCATCGAATAAACCATTGGTTTATCAAAATATAAATCGTTTTATCTACCATTTTATTTATCTTTAATTTAGTTATTGTATATCCATTCCCAGCTATTATACTATAAAAAAATTGCTACAAAAAATCAATCAATCTTACCACCAACCATCGAATCAATAGCCAAAATTTTATAGCAAAAAGGAATAAAAAAAACCTAAAAACCATATCAGATAATTTTAATTCCAAATCAAATATAAAATTTTATATTTTTCAAATATTAATTTTGTATTCGAATCGAAAAAATAACAACTAAAAACGCCCGCGCCCAAAAAATCCGAATCAAAAATTACTAAAATTAATATCCAAAATCTCAAAAAAATACATAAAATATTTCAAATTACCAAAAACTAATAATAATAAAAACAAAAACAATAAACATTACTTTATTTAAAAATTCAAAATATATATATATAAATATTGTAAAAATAAAAATAAATAAATAAATATATATATATATATATCAAATCCTATATTTAAAAAATATATATTTCGAATTCTATTAATTATATTTATTTCAATCAAAGCGATCAGAAAGGCATTTCATTGAGCAGCGGATATCTTCAAGACCGATTTGTGGACCTTGACAG
The DNA here is from genome assembly GCA_003297045.1 of Symbiodinium sp. clade C Y103. Taxonomy (NCBI): domain Eukaryota; class Dinophyceae; order Suessiales; family Symbiodiniaceae; genus Cladocopium; species Cladocopium sp. clade C. Next base: position 69,336 of record BGPT01001407.1, on the reverse strand, counting down.
TAGAAGGGGCAAATTCCATCTCGAATCCGAGCAAGCTATTGGGTTGAATCCGCGCCCTCCTTTGTTCCAATTGCTAATTCATAGAGTTTAGTAAGTATTACAAATAGCAAGAAAATTTCACCAGACCGAAAAATAAATTTTCAAAAAATAATCCTCGTCCATCCAAGAGCCTTGAATAACGCAGTGCGCAATTTTCCCCCACTGTGAGCGACTGACCCCAACAAGAAGCAAACGAACAATGATGAACATCTTAGCTCCCCAAAAAGAAAAAAAAATATGCCCGTTACGCTGCTGATTTTCTTGTTGATCTTGTGGAGACAGCATGATCAAGCTGGCGCCTTCCGAAGTCTGTTCCATTCGGACCAGACATGCTGCGTCTTTGTGCCCTGCCAACTGGCAGCACTGCCAGATGCAACTCTGAATCCCGCTCTTTTGTAGCACTTGAAAGCCCGTTCCTTGGCTTCTGTCAACGAACAATCAATGGTTGATCGCTATTTACGGGGCAGGCTCAAACCTGACATTAAAATACATCAAAACCAAACAGGAAAGGGGGCCATCCTCAGCACAAAAATCGTCTTCACGATGATTGTACCAGCAGATGTCCACAGAATTGCGAAACAGAGCATTCAGTGAATTGGTGATTGGGCAGCCACGCCCGTTAGGCCCAAGCAATCGGTCAGGATATCCCTCATCATCCCCACTATAGAGGGGATAAACGCAAGTTCAACTGGAAAATCCTGGCGAAACAAAGGAAAAATGGTGAGCCTAAATCTCTATGTCTATGTTGCTCCAAGTCGGGTCACATTGGCCTTCAACACTGTCAAAGCCGTCTGCCGGCATCTCCATCCGATGCCTTGGGACAACAACGAACATGGCGCTCCCTTTCTGCAACATAGATGCACCCTAGAGTTAGGACCCGTGCCTAGCCAATGGGGCACTCATAGGATGGGTATACTGCGACTTTTGCGGCATATGTGGATATACCCAATTGCTTGTCATTTGCAACAGATTCATGCAAATCTCCCACCTCATGTGAATAGAGTTTTTATGATCTCTATGATTTCTACCGCCTGTGTCGCTGATGGGCCTGCAAGGGAATAAACGGATTTAGATGCGGCGCGATGACACGCCAAAGTTCCACGGAAATTCGGCCCTGGGATTTTAAAAGCAACAAAACCACTGATGGGTGACATCTCTCTAAAAGCAGCCCGAGCTGGATTGAGCAAGGCTGGGGCTACATCTCAACCTCAAAAGCCTGATCAATCTAAACGTCTTTGAGTTGCACCTTCGCCTCACTAGCCTTGGCAGAACACAACCAGCCTGACTTTCAGGGTTCAATTCATGCGCCGTGTTGACATCCAACATTGGGTGGCTTAGCGGCTTACTGATGTTTACTGCACCTCCTAAATTGGCACTCTGACTACATACCAGTTCTTGCCCCGCCGTTGCTTCATTTTGTTGCTTTTATTTTTTGCCCGCCAAGAGCAATACCATAGAGTGGGACGCCCAGCCGCAGCCAAGCATCTTTCGCTGTGACTCTCTGCAGCCTCAAGCAGAAGCCCTCCAAGGCCTTGGCCAGTGTGCTCCTCGTCGACCTTGTCGGGAGAAAGTGGTTGGGCCACTGAGAGTTGTCAAAAGAAATTTATTTAGCACACGTCCGAAACACGGACGATAGTGGTCATGGTTAATCTCCACGCCATCATGTCAACCGCATCACCAAGCACAGTGGTTGGGAAATGAAAGCGCGCAAGACTGCAGCGAGAGCTCGGTTTGCATTTCAAAACGCTGAAAACTTGACGGTCTTGGAGCGCTTTTGGAAGAAGAGAGGTCGGCAAAACTGTGCCGAGAGCTCGATTTCGCCAAAAAGATTTGAAAAGGCTAACAAGACCACTGCGTGGGTCGGGGTAGTGGCGGACGTGCGCGAAGGGGATTTCAGGTCCCAAAATGCCGTCGATTCGATGGCGCGCCTGTGCTCCGCGAAATTGCACAGGTGATGAGACACATTGGCACGGCTACGCGCAGAAAAGCATTGGTGATGCTGCCGCTCTCCTGCTTCTCGGGATTGCAGCTGGAGGTTGCTGAACGACTTGTAACAACTGCGACAAAAAGGTAGTTTCTGAATATGTAGAATAGTGGTGAATAGTGCCAATCTTGTGCCACGTGGGGGATTGCACCGGGACATTGCTAAACGCAATGCGTAGGCAGCCATGATTGGCTCATTCGTTTGGTGCACCTCACAACCTCAATCTATCACTGCTTCTGCATCTCACAAACATTCCTATGGTAGTCCAATCATCTTCTATGTATAGTGACCCTTTTTGTTTTCGAAACTTCCGCCCCGGTACGAAAGGGCACTCTCTGGCATCCCAAATAAGGCGCGAGAACAACGATGAACGTTTGAAACATGAGGGATGCTTTGGGGGTATACCCGCGTCAATATACCTCAGACTAATAAAGAACTAGTTTGGCATACCTTGAATTGAAATTTGAAATAAACAATTTTAGTGACGGACTGAAACTTAGAATGCCGCCAGTTTCCTTAAAAATGGCCCCGCACATAGAATGCATCCAAAAAAACATTTTCGAGGGTTACTTGGAAAGCCTCCATCATATTGTTGAGTTGGACTTGTTTGGCGGCATTCTAAGTTTCAGTCCGTCACTATGACACAAAGGGTGAATCATATATATATATATATCAATACAATAAGCACTTTCAATAACCCAAAATCTTCATAGTTGGAATTGATTTTTCGCGTGGGATTGTTAAACAGTATCATGTGGTATCCTATGTTTCCTTGCGAAATCAATGTTGCTCCTTAAATCCCCCGTCATTCAATTTATTTTCTCATGGTTTCCACATTTTTGTTGCTTGAATCTCCAGCCGCTTGATGGTCTAATCCCCAGTTTTGGTGTGAATATGCTATTTTTTGTTTCCGAAATCCCATTTTGTGACCTTCTGCCATTTCCACCAAATGGTTGAAACAAACACACAATTATGAATTATATATTTTTGGCAAAAAAAAAGATATCCCATGATATCCCAATGTTATCACCGAGGCGGATTTAAACGTAGAATGTTTCGCTCGGGGCCAAAAGGAATGAACAGTTTCTGACTCGGAAAGAAATTACCTCAGAATGTAGCCAACGGTGATGAAAGAATTTCCCAAAGAATGATTCAAGGTGATTCAAGTATGTATGAATAATTTTCGGAAATTGTGGATTTGTCCGTTTCCCGGTATGTGGCACTATTTCAGGGCCACGCTTAGAATGCCTCCAATGTCTTCTTATGTCTTCTTAATGCAGTGTTTCATTCACATTGCTTTGTTCCCGCAATTTTCAAAGTCAGATTTTGGCCTCGCAAACTGATTCGAACCATGGTTTTGAAAGAAATTCACACCACAGCCCTCAAACACTTAATTTTTGGACGTTTGGAAAGGAATCTTACACAAAAGGGGCTGGCCAGCAAAACCCTGGGTCTGAGATCAATCCAAAACTTCTCACTTTTCAAACATGTTTAAACTTAGGGAAATTCATGGAAATTGGCACATTTTGCTGCACCAGGAAACATTTCAAAGGAAAAAATGGAAATACCAAAGCCCGAATCCAAGATCCAGCTGAAAATCATGCTTTCTGACAGCTTTTGCCCAAACAGTTTTGATGGCAAAACGCTCCCACAAAGATTGTGGTAACTTAAAGTTATTTCCTTCTGAAGCATGTTTTGCCATGTATTGCCCGTTTCTGCTTTGGTGTTCCAATCAGTGACTCAAGTCAACGTTCCAAATGTTTTCTAATATTTATATATATATGTGTGTGTATATGTATATATGTGCCGCAAGGCGGCATTCTATGTGGGCTTCAAAAAAAAACCTGCGTATATTGAGGTTTCCAGCAATTTTGGGGGTTCCTTCTATGTGTGGCACTCAATGTTGAGTTCATGGGTAACGTTTGCGGAATAGTCACCTTCGAGCGGGGCCTATCTCAGACCCCAGCTTTGCATTTTCCCTGGTTTTTAAAAAATTTGGGTTCACCATTCCAGAACCGAGCGCGAGCTGAAGGCTATGGGCATTCAAAGTTTCAGTCCGTCGCTATGATCCCAGAACTCAATATGACACATGGGACTGTATAAAACCCGGTGTCATTTCACATGTTCCCAAATCATGCATTTTTTTTTACTCTTGTGGTTTTCTCAGGCGGTGGGCTCTCTGTACTAGACATGTGAATTTTCCATCTTTCTTTGGGTGTGAAAGCATCCTTAGTCGAAAGTCGACAGGTGTCATCTTTTCCTCTCATGTCCCTTTCATTGCCTTTCATTTTGCATTTATTTCCCTTGGTGTTTCTTTCATGTTGCCGTCATTTCCTTTCATTTCGCATTCATGTCCTTTCATTTTCGTTTCATTTTGTTTTGCATTCCTTTCCTTTCATGTTCCTTTCAATGTTGCATTCATTTCCTTTCACTTTCTGTCGCTGTGTTACAGGTCTTCGAAAGGTGATTTGCTCAAACCGGTAAGGTGGGTATCCGCACAAACGCTCGCGCTTTTTTCATTTTTGCTATCGTTTGTGTATTCGTTTTGCTCTCGTTTTGGAGGCCTGTGCAGGTTGCCATTTTCAGGGTTCATGAACATGTTCATGTATAAACTCGCTATCGTTTTTTACTCTTATCGCTTTCTGGGCCGATGGAGCATTAGTAGCGCTAGGGGGCAGGCCAAGCTAAAATGAAAGGCAAGGGGGTAGTAACTGTCCCAAATAAAGGTTTGGAATAATATCCAGCAAAAAAACATACGATACTCCTATCAAAAAATCCAGCGACAAAAGGGGGCGCGCAGCATTGCGTAGCCCACCGAAACAGACTTGAATAAACCACGCAATATATCAGTTGTGTCTGCTATTTTTCTAGGATCGACGCATTGGGAATCCTAAAGCAGAAATAAATTCAACTATCGCTTTTCATGTCTGCTCTCAGCTAGTCATGCCACAGAAGCTGGAAAAAACAAAAACATAAAAACCCAGCAATTGCCCTTTCCGACTCATTCCCGCCAGGGCCATAGAAAGTTCTTTGGAGGGAAGTGAAAGGCATATGGAGAAGTATGAAAGGTTGGGAAAACCCCTGGGAAAGAGCCAGGTTGAGTGCCGATTTCCCAAAAGAGAAATTATAGCGGAGATGTGTGGCACCCCTCAAAAACCAAAGTAGGCAGCTGAAACAACCACAACCACCCAACTAGCTTAGAAACTGGAAAAACGAAGGAAAACCAAACACTTGCCCATTCCCACTCACTCCCACCAGGCCATCGAGTCATCGAGAATTCTTTGGATGCAAATAGGGGGAAGTATGAAAGGTTGGAAACGCCTCTAGGAAAGAGCCATGTTGATTACCATTTTGCGGGATTTCCGCGAGGGAAAAATTATACTAGGGGTACTGGGGAAAGTGGACAGCCACAACCACTACTAGCCCACAAAGTGGAAAAATGAAATTCAAACACTTGCCATTTTCCACTCGTTCCCACCAGGGCTTTCTTCGGAGGGAAATGAGGGGAATATGGAAGACATAGGGGGAAGTATGATAAAGTTGAAACATATGTAGGAAAGAGCCGGAAAGAGCGAGCAGTGAAGAAAACGATTGAATACCATGTTGTTGGTTTTCCCGAAGGAGAAATTATTCTAGGAATATTTTCGTGAAATCATCCCGAAACCTAACTGTTCCAAGGTATGTATCTGAAATTGATCCGAAACCGTCATTATTCCAAGGTATGTTGAAGGGTTAGGTAATGATTCGCATATTCCAACATGCACATCAGCAGACCCACCCCTTCGGAACCTGGTTGATACCCCAGAAAAGTTTTAAAGGGATCCGGATCCATAATTTTGAAACAAACCAAGCAAAAACTGATGTTGGAAAATCCACGCTGCCTTCAAATGTGCGATATTAAGCTCTTCTTCGTCGGAAAAATAGGTCGCCTTAGAAACCAGCATGAACAGATTGGAGGAACCAAGCAACAGGCACGACCTTACACCTTCACCTCTGGCTATTGGAGATGGTTCCGGAAGCCAAAGATGTGAGAGACCTTGAACTTTGACATGGATCACCGCCTTACAAATTCATCAGTATCACGGGATTAAAACTTGAATGCAACATCTATGACATCTATTGCATGAGCAAAGACATGGGAAGCAACATCAGCACAGGGCCCGTCCAAGCGGCGTGCACGTACCCTGCGATCGACCCGGTCCCCGTTTGCACCAAGGGCAAGGTGAAGTGTGAGCGGTTGTTGCCAATCACCACTTCCTGGGCAGCGGATTTTTACAATGACTGAAGAGCCCCAATGGCATCCAAGTATTTCACTACTTGGGTTTCGTTTGGAGCGTGTTCCTTGCGTTCGTGCCAGACTTGCCTCACATGTATAGCTGAGGAACCTTCTGTATGATGTCTACGTGGGAATCAACTCTCCAAACTCGTCCGCGAGAGCAGACCGTGACAAGTTTGTGTGCAGTGGTCCCCCAGGCTGAACTCCAAACGGTTGGATTAATGGATGGATGGGATTTCTGGATGCAAGCTCGGAGCAATGCGTGTCTACACATGTATGTGAAGATGAAAATATATATGAACATGAAATCGTTGTGACTGTATATCTACATGCGCACGTATTTTCTATGTGCACGAAGGCAAACACTGAGATCTAGTGAAATATTGTGTTTAACAATATAGAAAGATTAATGGATAGATGGACAGGAAGATGGGTAGACAAACAAATAGAAACAAATAGGTAAACGGAAACCATAGATACAAGTAGACACAGGCCAATACGAGCAAATACAAGTAGATACAAGCAAATGCAGGTAGATACATGTGGAACCTCGCTGTAAACAAAACCCCAAAGAATAGCATGCTGTGTTCGGCGTTGAAGTCGCAATTTGTTGACAGTGGCATCTTTACTTTCCCCATGGTGACAGCTGTACGTACCCCTACCCCAGACCACTATCTATAACCCCTTAAACCCCCTTTTCAAGATCAGTCAGGCCCACGCCGCACCAAACGTTTCGCCCCAGCCTTGATGCCTTCGACTGGATCGGCAGCGTCTGTGAGGACTCCCACGTGCTTGCACCAGTCCTGGAAAGCCGTACCATGTTGGTTGATGGTTGATGGGTTTCTTGGGTTTGCTGATCCAACCAAACCTGGGGTCGAACCCATAAAAAAAGGAGCACACTGGGAAAGCATCAAATCTGAAGGGGAAGAACCGTGCAAAATGGGTGCTCAACCAACAAAAACAAGTTTGAATTATCAACAGCTGGATTTCGTTTCGTAATCATCAACTTGGGACTGCTTAACCAGCTGAAACTTGGATTTCAGGCACGCACTCAAGAGTGTGAATTAAAAATGCAAGCATCAAGGGTTAACCAAGATGTCGTTAGACCTTTGTCCTTGAATAATTATCCAAGACTGACATTTCCTGCGAATCTTGCATGAAACCGTTTCTGGACATGCCTATGCAAAGAGGTCCCACGACCAAACCTGATGGTGTCCAGAAAGAGGGAGAAAAGCCCTAAAAAATGCATAGCCTGCACCTAGACCATGCTGTGGTTTCCGGGTCTGAAGAATCCAGGAAAATTCACAGCCCCAAAAACACACATGCTTTCAATGTGTTGGAAACGTAGAGAGTCTGGTGTGCAGAACGAATTTTGCCAGGGGCAATCCTGTCCTGGACTTGTCTCAATGAAAAAAGGACAAACTGGGGTCACCATCCAAATGCAAACGTTTCCTCTATTGAAAATTTCCATTCAAATAAACCACTTCTGGGATACAGTTCCGACCCCGCGAGCTTCTTCACGTCCTCTGCCTTGAAGTCTCCAAACCACGACTCTTCTTTCATCATCCTTGGATGCGCGCATAAGCTGCTAAAATTTTGCCCCTACATGTCCGCATGTTTCATGTTTCAGCACCTCCCTGTGTGGCTCTGTTTCAGCTGCAGAGACATGAAGAGACCTTTCAAGCTTTCTCCATTCTCGACCATCAGTGCTACCCCTACGATCTTCTCGGTCGTCTTTTGATATCCTCTGGCTGACTCCGGCCGAGCTATGCTGAGATCATCATCCCTGTTTCCAACCACTGAATTGGTCAAAGGATGTCTGGATCGTTCAGCGCCGGGAACCACAAATGCACTTGATATCAATTGTTTGCTGTAAGTTGTAAATAAGCTGCCAATTTCTCTATTGGTCTTCTCCCACCTTTCTTGTGGTTGTACGGTACGGTCCCAAAACTTGGCCTAATGAAGAATTACCCAAGCATGACCCACGTCCAAATCGCTTGGCAAGAAACATGGCGTGGTCCTTCACGAGTTGTTTCTCTGATAGCCTTAATCGTGCGGCACACTTTGCAGGGCACGTTCGGAGTACAGCATACTCTCGGCTGTCTTCGGTGCTCATCACAGCGACAACATCCTCCGGAGCACGCAACGCATGGACGTGAATACATCAAACTAATGCGATTTGCCCAGATCGGATGTGACCCGTGATCGGTATGCCTGTCGTGTGCACATCTGTCCTGTAGATCTATACCAGTAGTACCGCACAAGGCGGTGGCGGAAGTTTCAGGAATAGCAAACTATAGGAGAGGTGAGTTGGTGGGATGCAAGAACGGCAGAGCGAACCCACTCATGGATCGAAAGGTGGTTGGAGGCAGTGCAGTGTAGTGTAGCGCAATGTAGTGTAGTGTAGTTGTAGTCTCGTGTAGTTGTAGTTGTGGTACAATGTTGTAGTTGTAGCTGTCGTGTAGTTGTAGTGTAGGTGTAACTGTCGTTGTAGGTGTAGTGTAGTGTAGTGTAGTGTGATNTTGTAGTTGTGGTACAATGTTGTAGTTGTAGCTGTCGTGTAGTTGTAGTGTAGGTGTAACTGTCGTTGTAGGTGTAGTGTAGTGTAGTGTAGTGTGATGTCATGTAATGTAATGTAATGTGATGTAATGTAACGTAGTGTAGTGTAGTGTAGCGTAGCGTAGTGTGGTGTGGTGTGGTGTAGTGTGGTGTGGTGCAGTGTAGTGCAGTGTAGTGTCCTGTAGCGTCGTGTATTGTAGTGTAGTGTGGTGTAGTGTAGTGTAGTGAAGTGTAGTTGTAGTTGTAACTGTAATGTAGTTGTTGTAAGTGTAATGTCTTTGTAGTGTAGTTGTAGTGTAGTTGTAGTGCAGTTGTGGTTGTAGTTGTAGCTGTGGTGTAGTTGTAGTTGTAGCTGTACTGTAGTTGTAATGTAGTTGTAGTTGTAGTGTAGTGTAGTAAAGTTGTAGTGTAGTTGTAGTTGAAGTTGTAATTTAGTGTAGTGCAGTGCAGTGTAGTGAAGTGTAGTTGNTGTAGTGTAGTGTAGTGAAGTTGTAGTGTAGTGGAATGCCCGCCACAACGAAGCAATTCTGCGAGACTTCCTCAATTTTTGAACTTGGCAACATCAAAACCGAAGCAATTCTGCGAGACTTCCCTCAAAAATGGAAAGTTGAGTGTGCAGCTGACATCCTCGTACCAATGCGTTTTGCGATTTTTCCATGCCATGTCTCTAAAGTACTGCGCCTGCCACGGAAACGTGAGGCCAGGTCATGCGAAGTGCTGCACCTATCACGCAAAATGACTTCGCCAGACCTGAAGATCTGATGTTCCAAAATGAGAACGCTCTCAGGAAATCAGCGCCCTGACCTCTTAACATCTCTGCTTGAAATGTCTCTTGTAGTGTGCCTGCCACGAAAAATGCATCTGTGGAAATCATCTTCTAATGTCCCACGCCTGCCATCAATTTTGAAAATGCTACAAAACCCACACGTTTAGCTCACGTTGACAAGGTGCAGAATCCCTTGCGCCTGCCACGCAAAACGACGTCTGGACGTCCAAAAGTGCTCCTAACGTGTGGTGCTTTTAACATTTTTACTTCGAAATGTGCTTCGCGCCACAGCGCCGTGCACTTTTTCGACATCTCAACTTCCAAAAGCGGTCCGAGACCGACAGTTTTTAACACTTTTTACTTCCAAATGTGCTTCGCGCCACAACGGCGTGCAATTTTTCATGTCTCATCTACCGACATGTCTCCGCACCCGCCGNACTTTTTACTTCCAAATGTGCTTCGCGCCACAACGGCGTGCAATTTTTCATGTCTCATCTACCGACATGTCTCCGCACCCGCCGCTTTAGCGAGCCTCCCTTTCGATCCTCCGGAGCCACAAAACATTGGAAAAACACAGTGTTTCGCGACTTTCCTACCTTCTCGCGCACCTGCATCTTCTTCTCTTCTGACTTTCTCATCTCTGATCTTCTCTCTTCTGACTTTCTCATCTCTGATCTTCTCACTTCTGACTTTTCTCACCTCTGCTTTTCAACTGTCCATATTGTCGGAAGTTTCACTTCTAAACTTCCTTCGATAAGATGATATTTTAAGTGCAGCTGAATAGAAACTATAACTATAACATATTGTAATTAACTATGATTTCTCTACTTCGAACTGTGTACTTTAGGCCCCCTGGACTCTCCATTGGTCCTCTGCACGAAAATCGACGTCTTTGCCTTAATGGTCGAGACTTGGCTGCAAACAGCAGGAGGCATGCCATGCCCACAAATTGCCCACACATATCCACTAATCCCAACCTATTTCAAGAGACCCAAAGCATGTGGCCCTCCTGGCAAAGGAGTCCGGAATGTCAAGTAATTTCATATTCGTAAGATCATCACCTGCATCCGCCCAAGACATGTTTGGTTGTACAATAATGGGAGCATCCAGTGACAGGGGTATATTGTTGGACCAAATGCAGCGCTTGTGATGATCTTGGGAAACTGGATCCGATGATCATCTGGTCGGGGGTGAGTCACCTGCCCCAAAGTTCAACACATCCCAAAAGTACGGAATAGTTCGAAATCGAAAATTCCATCCAGGCGAGGATGGACAACATGATTGAAACATACGGGGACTGCATACCAGCCGTGGTCAGTGACGATCTGTGAAGGCCCCATTTGAATCTAGCGAGGCTGCTGAACTTCGGCAGTGAGCGATGGGTAACAATCTTATCAAGCTTAAATATCATAAGAAAGGCGGACTTGCAAGCGAGGGCTGGTGAACACATCTGGATGTGTGAGCATCGAAGGAACTCGGAATCAAAATCCAAGGTACCGACCACGGGCTCCTTTATGGGCCATTCGTCAGCCCAAGCACACAATTCTTCCACTGCAGTACGGCGGCGCTTGGGTCCTGGACCTGCTGGTCTGGCGCCACTTTTGCTCATTGTGCAAAAAAATACTGCCTGCTAACATGCTCACAGCTCACCCCCCCAGTCCATGAATGAAGCCAACCGGTCTGGATACCTCATTTTCTTACATTTTTTCAAAAAAAACGAGCTGGAACTTGGTGGTCCCCTTGGCTCACAGCAACGCTGACTTCAGCAAATATTGCGGCAGGAACCAGGAGGTAGAAGCTTTCCACCCAACATGGGAAACAGGGACCACAGTTGGGGTCATGTCGTACCGAATCCCAAAAACACACCAACTAAAGTCGGCGATGTTCTAGCTAGCCAGACATAGTTGTCTTGCGGGACGGAAACCACCATCCGCACATAGGGACACCACTGTGTGAGATAATTACTAAGGATGTAAGCAGAACCAGGCCTGCGTCGTCATAACGGCGTCTCTTTATTCTTTCCTAGGAGAGGCGCACATGTTGCAACATCCAAACAATCTCTGATGCATCCCGAAACTGATCCCTGGCTTCTAGACTCGATACACGTCCCAATATCTCCATTAATGACCTGTCTTTCTGTCTTCCTCTCTGGTTCATCCGATTCCGCGCCTCCTGTAGAACAGGCAAGACATCAGCGGGAGCGAGACTCATGCAAGTCTGGTTTCTTGTGCTGACCGCCTCAGTGAGAGCACCCAGGCTGTTGCCATCTTTTGGGGTGAATTTGGCTTGCTGTCCGCATTGGTCCAAGTGTGCCCAGGCGCTTCCAATGGGGCACCGGCTTCCAGCAAAGCCTTGATCGCAGCAGTGCGTTTGTGGACCACTGCATAGAACATCCTCAGGCGAGCACCGCTGGCAACGCCAGCTCCCATGTCATGGGTTTCACCTTGAGATTGAAACTGTACCCTGGCACGAACTGATGTTCAGTATGAATGTCAAACACCTTTCAAATATCCTTTTTTGATCTTTTTGGAGCAGCCCAGTTGCGCAGTTTCTTTGTTCGAGTCTATGACCGTGGTGTCTGCGCCGCTGCTGATCAGAAACCTGTAGCAAGGTTGGGCAGAGCACTGGTTTGATAGAATCAGTAATTAACCGATTATTCAAACCGGGTTTAAGATATTCTAAGATTGTGTTTAGACCAGAGATGTTTAAACATTCCCCGGCGGCAATATTCCGCAAGCACAAGCAACTTCATATCCGAGCAAATTCCGGAATACCGTAATTTCTTGACCCAAACAGCACAAAAAGTGCCCGACTGGAAATGCTTGAGCAAGTAACGAATCTTGAAACATCTTCTTTAAGCATGTTCAAACAGATTTCTGAATCCAACCGCCCAACACAACAAGTGCCCCGTGATGGCTGGAAAACGGCGCAGCAGTTTGAAGATGTTTCAACCTTGTCTTTGAACATGTTCAAAGGGATTCCTTAATCAGATCGGGCAAAGCTAAAAGATAAAATATGATAAAAGTACCTGGTGATTAAAACGTTTGGGCACGTCTAGGCACGTTGACCGAATGCGAACGGATGCGGCCGCATGTGTTGCTCAGAGGACTGTCCACAAAGCTGTATACACATGTATAAACGGTTTCTAGTGTAATTGAACGGCTTGAACATTTGATATCATTTGATCATGTTTGGACTGACCCTGCCTGATTGTATCAGCATGCCCTTGACGGGCAGCATAAAACAAAGCACTTTGTTTCAGATCCTTGGTGCCCGGATAGCCGGAGAAGAAAACGAAGCTTTCGCATGCAACACCAGCAGCTGACTCCAGGCCATGTGTTGGGGACGGAAGCAGGCTGGGCCGGTATTTTTTCAGTAGGGTTTTTGCGAAGCAATGACATTGATACAAATAAACCAGCAAGAGAGGAACAGTGATATTGACGAAACAGGCCATGGCTTTTAAGGTTGATGGTGAAGATGAGAAACTATCATAGCGGTGAAAGTGATGGTGATGGTGATGGACATGTGGCGATGATGATAACGATGAGGTGATGATCATGATGATCATGATGGTCATGGTGGCAGCCGTGGTGGCGATGAAGAGGGGGAGGAGGAGGGTGAGAAGGAGGAGGAGGAGGAGGAAGAGGAAGGAAAGGAGGCAAACAAGGAAGAGGAGGAAGAGGAATAAGGAGAAGAAAAGAATGACTGAGGATGACCTTTAACTGATGGATGATGAGGATGATGATGATGATGATGATGATGGTGATGATGATGATGGCGAAGGTGAAGAGTGACCATGGTCAGTGATGATGGTGATGATGAAGAGTGACCATGGTCAATGATGATGGTGATGATGGGTGACGATTATGATGATGGTGAGTGATGATGGTGAGTGAAAATGGTGGGGTTGACTGTAAAGTTATCACGTGGTTCTTGCCCGCCATCAACCTTGCTAAAGCAAGAGCAACTTCAGCTAGCTAGCAGTTCGCGACATCATCTTGGCGTTGGTCAAAACTGTTTCAGCCCTGTGACCTGGACATGTTCATCACTTTTCATCACTATGAATATCAATATCAACCATCCTTTCAATCTTTTACAAAGGTGCCACATTTTCATCTAATTATATGATATTTATATATATATATATATTTAAATATGTAAATTATCAATATATAAATAAATAAATAAATAAATATATATATATATATATGTTTTATTTATTTATACATCTCTCTCACCTGCATCACTCACCTACAAAGGCACCCACGCCACTAACTTCGGCAAATTGGGGTTCAGCATCTTTCCTGAAAGTTCATAACGTGTTTGAACAGCTATCAACCCCGGTTTGCTTGTGGAAGGTTGTCTCCCCAACAGGATAGGCAGCAACTTGGTCTCTCTATCTTCGTGCATTTCCTGCCCTATTACCAGCCACATCTCACATGAAACTGGAATGGCCGGCAGTGCTGCCTGCACAACTGGATGGAAATAGCAAACCCATTCAAAAATCGGTTTCTGTCTCTTGAACGAAAGTGGGCCAGCAGATTCGTGTATTCGGTAGAATGTAGGGTTAGTTGGTCTTGTATTATCAACATGCAAGGCTCTGAAACCCACAGATTTAGATCATTTTTTGAGTTCTAGATCCCCTATGGAATCGATCGTGCAACCCCCCTGCTGGAAACAGGAAAGATTTGACTAGCCCAGGTGTAGGTAACCTTGTTTATCAGAGCCTTTTGGATGTTTGTAAACGTTGGCTCTGGAGGCAAGCTTAGCCATTGGCCCTGTAACTTGACTTCGAGGCTGCTCCAAGGCACATCAAGAGGGTTGACGTTGATTCCCAGATCCAGGAGCATTCTGCATAAAGCCATGGCCTGCAATGAAAGCCGGAAGTCAGGGATAAGGGATACTGCTCCCAGCTTTTTGAATGGTGAGTGTTGCGAACCACCCCTGAAACGTTAGTTACAGGGACACTTTGGGCTGCGTGGCTGCACCTGGGCATCCTGTCCGCTCCGCCGTGCTGCTGCCCAGAATAGAAGCGTTTGGTCTTTTGGCATGAAACCTCAAAAAATCGGCCGCAAAGGATTCAGCACATTCAGGTTGGCTGAGATATGCCAGATGACTCCTTCAGGATGCATCCCCCAAAGCAAGCTTATCTAGCTTATCTTTTTTTCTAATCTTATCATATCTTTATCTATGCTCTTTTCTCACCTCGTGCTTGGAAGAAGCTTCAGACTGAGACCGACTGAGGGAGATATTCTGAATTCCACACTGGTCAAGTCTTGCTGCCCCCAATTCGAGTTGCCAGGCCACGGGTGCACACGGCAGCTTTAGGGTCTTTCTTGATCATGCCTTTGGCATTTCTCAAGTTCTTGTCCTCAGTTGGTTTTTTCTTATGTTTTTTTGGCAGCTTTCCGATACCCTGAAAATGGTCGGTTTTCTGCCTCTTGGTCGTTTCAACCATTGGCAAAGAATGGAACCACATGGAACCACCATCCCATTCTTAGGCATGTGTTTCTTTTTTGAAGCTCCCCAAGGCCAAACCGAGCCGATCATTCTCAATCAAGCCTTGCAGAACGGATGCTTCTAAGTCGAAAGGTCCCCACTTGATTCTTGAGGGCTTTGTGTGCTGGAAATGAGTCTTGGTTGTGAAAGCCCCTCCCCTCCGTCATATCAAACAAACACGCCACAGTCACCCCAGCCCTCACGATATTCAAGTCCCTGTCAAAAACTTGCTGACCTTATCTGCCTCTACTTCCAGGTGTAACACGCCCAGCACGCCTATGCCTGACGTGAACTGTTCGCTGTTTAAAGAAATATGAACCCAGTCAGGGGTGCTGTCAAAGTTTCATACATGTTCAGTCTATCCTTATTTCTGTGCCTGCGTACCCCGCAGCCAGGTTGATGCAAGATTCCCTGACAGTAAGAAACATGTCAATGTCGTTTTCGACCTTCGCCATTGCGGCAAAATATCGGAAATATGGAGTTTCAAACCTGGAATCACCCAGTGAGAGTGAAATTCCAATTCCCTCGTTTTTCCTGCTTGAACCTCCATGTCGGTGGTTGAAATCCAAATCTCTGTTTTGTGCTGTTGAAATCAAATTTCTGTTGGATAAGTATCATTGTTGTCGCTCAAACTCCTATTTTGATCCAGGCTGCACAGCTCAACGTTCTCAGAGCAAAAGGAGTGCGGCAAATCTGGTGTATGTAGTCATGCGCAGTCCACTATTCGTGAAGTTTCCCGAAGTACCATCTGGCCTGGTGATTCAATATAGCTATGGAGAAACAGTATTTTCGATAGGTAAATCATCTATAAATGGGCTATTCACCATGGCGTTGAATTACCAAAAGGTATGCTTTTGCTTGAAATTCTGCTTTTGCAATCTACGTTCGCAAAACATTTTTAGGACAATTAAATCACTTTCGCCCAAGTGCTCCAAATTGGTTCCTTGATCAAATGCATATCTATAAATGTTTCTTTTCGGATGGAATCAGGAGTCTGGATTTTCATGGAATTTCATAGAATTCTGAATGTTTTTTGGTTGGAATTTGGAATTTGATCTTGGAATCTTGCAGTTTTGCGGAAAAGAATTGCCAGCTGACATGTGAGTCAAACAAAAGGACAAAACAAATACAGGAGAGCTTCCAACACCTGAGTTGAAAGCGACCAAGCCGAAGGGAGCTCAGGAAAGTATTTCTTTATTCAGCTTCTAATTCTTCCAGGATCTTCCCAGCTTGACATCCTCGGAATCGGAATTCCCAGGCCGTGGATGGCGCCCCTTTCTTCGCATCAGAATCCAGTCAAGTTCGCCAAATCCGCTGCGGGCGTGGTCGCCGGCGCGGCGCTCACGGGTGGAGGACCCGAAAAGAGGTCGTCCAAGAGATCTCCTCGATGGCGGACGCCAACGGCAGGAGGTTGGTCTGAAAATATGGCACCCCAAAATTTGATGGTTCATCATGGCATTGACCATTGCAATGGCTACTTTATATACCTCAATTTGAGACACACTCAAATGATTTTTTTCAATGGGCAAGTTCAGAGTTCCTTTGGGAAATTGGGATGTCCATGGGATGTACAATCCTCCTTTTGGCCCGAAATGATCGACCTACAAAAATTGGCTTTGTTGTCTTCCGGACAAGGGATCAAATTTTAGGTGATGCTCCAACGTGATGTTCCTTGGCCAAAACCGGAATTCCATGTCTATACAGGAATGGATTTGAAACATTTTGAAACATCACATTTTGAATCATTTTGATACACATTTGGTGTTTACATTGTCGTTGCACTGCCCAACGATAATGATGGAGAATCAGGACCACCAAACTTACACCGCAGTATGGTCTGTGTGTGTGGTCATCTTCAGGATCTCAAGCGAGATGTCCTTTGGTACCCAGCTTTGACCCAAGCACACCTGGCAACTGAACATCCCATCCAAATCTCTTTTGGCCAAAAATGGTAATAATTACCCTCCATAGTCATTTCACATTATATAACATTGTATATAACCATAGAAAATCATGAGGGGGTTTCCATAAATGGGGGTACCTCAATAGCTGGATGGTTAATCCATGGAACATCCCAAACAAAAATGGATGATGATTTTTGGGATTTTTTGGGTACCCATATGTTAGGACACCCAAACCTGTTTTTGAAGAGGTACCTCCACCGGTCCAACGACACGCCTCCGCCTGCTCCACCAGCTCCGCTTTCGCCCAGCAGGTCCGTCTCCGAGGGGCTCGGCACCTGGGACCCCGGAAACGACGACCGGAAATCCATGGCTTTTTGTGGCAATTTTCTGGGAAAATGATGGAAAACGGATGATGAACCAGGGGATTTTGATGGATTTTGTTTTTTTTTTCCAGTGTCCACCTGAAAGAGGCAAAGTCAGATTTGAGTCAATTCCAGGCTTGATTTTCCGACAAAAGCTTAGATGATCAAGAGACATTAGGTGCCACAGGTTCAATTTCACCATTTGGCCTGGTGGTCAACAGCGTAGGCAGCACCGCCGTTCACCTGCGAGGATTGGCAGAGAATGAGCTGCTGTTGGTAGATTGGTTTAGGAGAAAGTTAACGGGAAACATCAGGAAACATCGTTTGTTACGCCCAAATCAAGGGGGTTCCAGTGAGTGTTCCCTTCAATTCTTGGCGGGATTTGCGATTTGCCGTAGTAGATCCACTTTTGATCGTTTCTTCAATCTGAGTTGGACGGTTGGATTCTCCAGTATCTCCATTGCGCCTTTCTTGCTCAAGATCCACATCTTTTCCGGCTTATCTTGCATCTACACTAGAAAGTCTCTGTTGGTGGGGTTCCACGCAACCCATCATCGTTTCAAACAGAGTATGCATTTCTCAAGCTGGTCACTGACGGTCACTGATGGTCAAATGTCCAATCTATTTTGCCGCTTTTTTGCGGAGGGGACACGAGGAACCATGGTATTTTGGGTACAGCAACCCCCAACAGAAATGTGCAAACAACTAATCATCAGATCTTTCAGAAAAAAACAAAAACAAAACACACACTATCGTTGTATTATATCATTACAGTAAACAGCAAGACCCTTTTCTGAATCTTTTGTGGGTTACTAAATACGCCCGCTCAATCCTGGGATTCCCCAGCAGGAGGTGGCTTGGCAAAGCCGGCAGGAGGCTCGCCCTGCACGTGACAGTCTGAATGGGATTTATCGGATTCAACCGTCAACACTGATGGACTGTCCGGATGTTGAAACGAAACTGGGTATTTGATGGAATGATGCACGGGAAAGTTTTGCAGGAAACCATAGTTTTATTCCTGCTTAAATATCTTAAATACAAGTCTATGCTACTTTTTCTTCTGGACTATGGTAACAGTTGAACCCCACCCCAGGTCTTTATTAGGAATTCGTTCACGGAGCCGGTCATCCCATGACTGGCGACATCTCATCATAGTTCACTAAGCTGCAAAATATCGCCATGTGGGAATGATTACCCCAATTCAATTCCCATCATTCCAGAGACTCACCGCAGGGTTTGATCCGTGATATTCTGATCATATCATATCATATCTCGATTGGTTAAATCTTTAACTCCTCCTTTCTTGTTGATTTAAATTCAACATGTTGACGGTTAAAGTTAAAATATCACTTTTTGTTGGTCAAATCAACATTCGTGTAACCGATCCACGATGATCCCCACGGCTTCCGCGGCTTCTCTTCGGCCTCCAAAGGAGGTGGCGGCATCTTTGTTGCCACGAAGGGGCTCCCAGAGACCTGACCACACAAAATAGGAATTTGCAACTATATGTCAAATATTATGTACAAAGTATATACAGGATGTATGCATAGATGCGTATAACATATGTGTATATACAGAAGATTACAGAGGAATAATGAAGAATATGTATACAGTACAGTGTGTAGTATGTAAATATATAACATGTGTACATGACATTCTACTACATGATTGTATGTGTAAATATTAAATAACGGTCTATGTGTAACTATCTGTATGTAAAATATACGTAAAATAGAAAAATAAACAAATACCCACAGATTGATTACGACCTAGCAATTGTCGAATCTCCTCTCCAAGAGTCTCAACCCGTCAAATTACATGTTGTTCAAGGAGACTTCAAGGCACACACACGCCCATCAAATGTCTGAAACAAAAGTGGCCTTATGTGGCCTTGGTGCTCTTTGAAACTGAACATGTTTCAGTTGGTTGTTTCGATTTCCTACAATCAATTTGAATCATATAGTATATCATAGTATCGCTATGTATCGCTCACATCAAGCCCCCGAACAAGCTTGTGATTGGGTTTACCGCCAATATACCGTAGCAACGAATTTCTTGGATTGGAATACCGCTTCCTACTGTATGCAGTGACAGCGGATGAAGACGTTCCAAGAAGATCTGTGGCTGCCCCGCTCTCATGTCAGTCATGTAACCCACTGAATAATGGGCTATACGGCTATACATTGCTATTCTCGCAAGTGGACATAAGCGTCCTCAGGATTCCTCACAAGGGGTATTCCAATCCCTTTAAAACGGTCTATGTCCATGCCCCAGTGAGTGTGGATTGTACAACAGCCATTCCTGTTCCTCATATGGATAGAGCTTCCCTAAAATTGGGATAACCCATGGATAACCCCAAATGATCCAAGTCATTCGACCGTGACTTGGTATTGAACCCCATGGTGACGACTGGGGATCCCCCCACTAAACCTCCCTGTGCCTGGATGAACTTCGAGGCTGGCTGTTTGTAGACAGTGCTCAATCTTGGGTGCTGTTTACCGCGGAAGGGGGAGTCCATCGACCATGAAAGGTTGGGAACACATTAAACATCAATCTGGTAAATCTAACAGCCAGTAGTAACAACACCTGATTTTGAGCATCAGTTGTACATGGTTAAAGTTGGGTAAATGAGGTATGATGAGGTATGGCTTACTGTGGTAGTGTACAGTTTACTGTTGAGTCTACCAGATTTTGTCATAGTTCTTGAAGGAATTCAAGTTGAGGGAGCCAAACAGCTTGGGGTTTTGCTTGGATCATCTCCATTTCTCAGGTCGAATAATTTTGAATCCCAGAATATTCCGGATCCTTTAATGCTCTTTCTCCAGAGCTTGTGGTGAAACTCTTCCATCCCAAATCACCACCAAGGAGCGAATTGAACTCCTCAAAGACCCGGTCTTTCAGGTCCGCGTCCATCTGCGGGATTGGAGCACCAGACTGCCAACATGACCTGCCCTGAGAAACTCTGTTTCTGTTCCTGTTTTGACTCATAGAATCGATGTGAAACAACAAAAATGAGGGCTGTTTGGATTTTAATATATTTTCGTACATATATCACATTGTATCACCAGATTTCACCCGTGTTTCAAGAGCACTGGAAAAATGTTGGGAGATACGAGCGTTTAATCCAAGTTCCACTCCCTGAAACCAACCATTTTCCAAACATCTCTCCAGCATTCCGAAAATGTCCCACCTCCTCTTGGAACTCCTCCACCACCTCCTTGGGTGCACAAATCACTCTTCTGGCCTCTTCAGGCGAAACCTGCAATAGCCTGGCTGGTTGGAGAATGTTGAACATCAAAAGTGAAAGCACCAGCCAGTTGTGTACAGTAGATTTTGTTTATCCTAGGAGAGTTTGGGTCCTCATGTGCTAGATATAGGCTCCATATGGCTCCATGAGGTCTCTTAGCATGACTGGTGCCAGCATCATCTCAGGCTCACAATCTGAACAAAGGTGCTGATTGAGTCTGGCAGTCTGGCAGTCTGGCTGTAGGGGAGGGGTGCCTAACAGCTGTTGTTTTTTGATATTTTGCTACTCGTAGACTTGAAGATAGCAGGTACACACTTTGCAACAACATGAATCTTCTACCCTGACAATTCCGCAATCCCAACAGACCATTCAATAAATGGTTTGATGCTAATAATATGGCCAACCTATGCCAACCTCAACCACCCCACAAGAAAACATAAGAAAACAACTTCTATCTTGCTGAGATGCTGTATTTCAGCAACATTGCTGAAAAATAACCAATCCACGAACCATTCACCAAGGAGTTTACAGCAAATGAACCAATGATTGCTAGTTCATAGTTCATACCTCAGGTTTTGCTATCTGTGTGCTTCGTACTCCAGTTATCAACAGGATTCAACAGGTATATTACGCCAAATGCCCGCTATCTACTATCTACTCTAGTCTCCCACGCAAAACACAACTGTGCCGCGCGCCACCGCGTGGCCTGTAGTACAGCAGGGCTCTATCCCGAACGTCAGGGTGTGTACAGTCCTGGATGGCCTGGCGACGACAAGCCCACCTGTGGCAACAAATAGTTGGATAACACCCAAACACAATGTCATCTGATGGAAGCTCAAACAACATCAAACAACTAGGTCTGGAAGATTGGAAGAGGATTTGATAGAATGTTCATAGATTTTCCATGGTTCTTGGAGTGCAAATGATGATTATCGGACTGCTTTGGACCACATCTTCCATTTCTGCAGAATCAAAGATTGATTCGGCTATGGATTCAACCCGAAAAAGTGACGATCTACTGCCAAATTGATCCAACCCCCATGAAACAAACACGGAGTGTCTCTGAAAATCCGGCAATTGATCCGACGTCATGGCTTTCACACCATATGATCTGCATCATCCATGGCAGTAGGCAGTGCGATTGCTTCCACATTGATAAATTCTCCAACAAAGCAAATGGATTGTATCCCAACAAATCAATCTTTCAGTTAGCAAAAACAAGTTGTTGGGTAATTCCCTCTGGTATCTAAAATAGTAAACTATGGAAAATCATCAATTTTTAAAGTAAACATATGTACACAATTGTACAAATATGTACAAATCATCTATAGATAGGCCATTTCCCATAGCTTATGTTAAATTGCTACAGGGTGCCAACTTGCACCCGAACCTCCTGCAGAAGTCTTCCCAGCATCTTTTGTACCTGTCAGAAGGAAAGGGATGGATTCTGTCATGGTGTCACAACAACGGGAGGCCTCGGCATGAAAAGAAAAACCATGGGGACATCTACAGTGCGGATACAATTTGGATATACAATAGTGGGTATGAAGTTCTTTCAAAGGAAATGGTTGCTTTTCTTTGCTGCAATCTATGTATGTCGTGAAATCCATGGAGTGTAATGGTTCTTTGATGGATTGACCATGGCGCAAGGTGTGACCCAGCCAAGAGGTTGGCTGGTGGTCAAAGCATCGGACACTCCAATGACCATGGATGGCGATCATGTTATGTTCGAAGGAAGTTTAGAAGTGAAACTTCCGACAATATGGACAGTTGAAAAGCAGAGGTGAGAAAAGTCAGAAGTGAGAAGATCAGAGATGAGANTTAGAAGTGAAACTTCCGACAATATGGACAGTTGAAAAGCAGAGGTGAGAAAAGTCAGAAGTGAGAAGATCAGAGATGAGAAAGTCAGAAGAGAGAAAATAAGAGATGAGAAAGTCAGAAGAGAAGAGATGCGGGTGCGCAAAAAGGTAGGAGAGTCGCGAAACACTGTGTTTTTCCAATGTTTTGTGGCTCCGGAAGGTCGAAAAGTAGGCTCGCTAAAGCGGCGGGTGCGGAGACATCTGGGCAGATGAGNNNGAAGTAAAAAGTGTTAAAAACTGTCACGGCCGGACAACTTTTGGAAGTTGACATGTCGAAAAAGTGCACGGCGCTGTGGCGCGAAGCACATTTGGAAGTAAAAAGTGTTAANTCACGGCCGGACAACTTTTGGAAGTTGACATGTCGAAAAAGTGCACGGCGCTGTGGCGCGAAGCACATTTGGAAGTAAAAAGTGTTAAAAACTGTCAGCCTCGGTGCACTTTTGGAAGTTGAGATGTCGAAAAAGTGCACGGCGCTGTGGCGCGAAGCACATTTGGAAGTGAAAATCGTAAAAACGTGAGGGTCTCGGAGCACGTTTTGACGATTCGATGACGACTCGATGTCGAAAAAGTGCACGCCATTGTGGCGCCAAGCACATTTGGAAGTCAAAAGTGTCAAAACTGAGGGTTTTAAGCAAATCTTGAGACGTCAGTTAACTAACTGAACTAACAACTTCACAACTTAACCACTTAACAATTGAACAGCTTAACAACTTAACAACTTAACCACTTAACAACTTAGTTAGTTAGTTTGTCAGTTAGTTGGTCAGTGAGTCAGTCAGTTAGTCAGTCAGTTAGTCAGTTACTCAGTCAGTCAGTTAGTCAGTTAGCTAGTCAGTTACTCAGTTAGTCAGCTAGTTAGTTAGTTAGCTAGTCAGTTACTCAGTTAGTCAGTTCTTCAGTTAGTTAGTTAGTTAGTTAGTTAGTTAGTTAGTTAGTTANGTCAGTTAGTCAGTTAGTCAGTTAGTCAGTTAGTCAGTTAGTCAGTTAGTCAGTTAGTCGGTTAGTCGGTTAGTCGGTTAGTCGGTTAGTCAGTTAGTCGGTTAGTCAGTTGGTCAGTTAGTCAGTTAGTCAGTTAGTCCGTTAGTCGGTTAGTCGGTTAGTCGGTTAGTCGGTTAGTCAGTTAGTCAGTTAGTCGGTTAGTCGGTTAGTCGGTTAGTCGGTTAGTCAGTTAGTCAGTTAGTCCGTTAGTCGGTTAGTCGGTTAGTCGGTCAGTCGGTTAGTCGGTTAGTCAGTT
Source organism: Symbiodinium sp. clade C Y103 (assembly GCA_003297045.1). Taxonomy (NCBI): domain Eukaryota; class Dinophyceae; order Suessiales; family Symbiodiniaceae; genus Cladocopium; species Cladocopium sp. clade C. The sequence continues at coordinate 45,607 of BGPT01001407.1, read as the reverse complement.
AGTCAGTTAGTCAGTTAGTCAGTTAGTCAGTGAGTCAGTTAGTCAGTTAGTCAGTTAGTCAGTTAGCCAGTTAGTCAGTTAGTCAGTCAGCCAGTCAGCCAGTTAGTCAGTTTGTAGGCAGGCAGATAGATAGACAGATAGATAGGCCGATGCTCCAACCACCGTGGACCTGCTCTGCCATCCATGACTCACAACAACGAACCTCTCCTATAGGTTTCCTATTCTGAAACTTCCGCCACCGCCTTGTGCGGTACTACTGGTAAGATTACCAACATCTGCGAATCTTAGGGGTCTTGAATTTCAAACCATATTGGCACAAGTTTGTAGAACATCATTCTCCCACTTTGAAAAGGTATGACATGGCTTGTCGATTTCATCTCCGCAGTTCAACTAGTTCTTGGTTGTTCAGCCATTGGGATCATCATTGAAACACCTAGCATTTAAGGGTCTGAAAATAGAGAGCAAACAATCCCATGGTTGATCATTACTTGAAGCCCGTTCAAAATCACCAGTTCAATGTGAGGTGAATTCCCCATGGTCATCCCAGCAGCCTCGGGGGGGCGGCAAAAGAAGAGCTTCACCTGGCAAAATATAGCCGCATCGAAAATTCCAGTGAGAGACTCATGACTAATTCATGGTGCTACTCCCATGACATACAATTTCCAATCATTTCCATTGAATGAACATTTCCAAACTTCCAAAGTTTACATTTCTCCAGATACCGTAGAAGAAATTAGGTGAAGGGTCTAGCCGCTCTGCTACCTCACGCCAAAACAACTGTTTGTTCTGGATGTTCGTCATCCTCCATCATCCTCCCCAATTCCGAAGGTTCTGTTGACACATCACTAGGTACGTCAAAGCAGTGACTTGGGGTTGCAAGTGACTTGGTCAGAATGCAACAATCTCGCGAATGGTTGGTGTCATTGAGTCAGTCACGACTTGTTTTGCAGTTTCGCTTTCGATTCCCAAAGCAATCCCGCTGGGAAAATCCAAACAGTGAATACAGTGCGCTGGGTAAGGATGAAAACTTCTCTGTCAAGGCTTGGGGTTCCATCTTTCCAACAAAGAGTTAGCGTTCTGGCATTTGCCACACAGTAAGCACTTGATCATTGGACTCTCATTCACACGTGTTAGAATTTTCTTGGGTTCTACCAGTGAAACTTGAGGGTGTACACCCATATAGCATATGGTTGGTAATTCGCCAATATGGTATATATCATTATATATCCATGAATCATATAAACATCCCGCCGGATTGAAAATTGAACGTGTAAATTCAATAACTTTGAGCAACAGGGATCATCCCAATCATGTATCTTGAAGTGTTTTTGTTAAACTACTTTTTTCCTTTGTGATGTGGGTCAATCCTAGGGTGTTTTGCAATATCTAGTGGGAATTACTGTGTTTTTAAAGATAATGCAGTATACAAAATGATTCATCTGTTCAGCCCATGTGCACAAAACAACAGCGCCAGTGCTTTTTGCCGGTAATTTTCAGGTCTTGGCAAAGCACGCACCTGTTTGTTTTAAACAGGGCACATCCTACGAGTACAACATTTGATTCCTATCGCCATTGCCATGAGCGAACAGTTTCATGTCGGCGGATTCCCACTGTCTTGTTGTTTTTTTTGCAAGCTGGCAACTGAGAGGGTAAAGTTTTTAAATATTCCCAAGAAGGCACGAAGTCATGTTGGCAATGAGAACATGCCATGCGTGTCAACTTGTGAGCTGCTGCCAATCCGGGGGAACACTTCGCTCCATCTGAGCAAACAACTGTTCGCCTCTGTCCCGAACACAATCGTGAAATGCAATCGAAACCTTTGCCTCTCATGTTTTTTTTGCTTAGATGCCGCCCCAGCCAAGCCCAGCCCACCCCACCCCACACCACGCCATCATCAGCCTAGCATCAAGTCAATTTTAACGTCGATCAGAGTGTTATTCGGACCACACCCCACCCCATCCCACCCCACCCTACACATACCACAGTGATCTTACAGAACACGACAACAATTCGAAAAACGCACGTTCGGTTTTCAACCCGTAGTACAAAAATACATAGTTATGATTATATGTATATTTAGAATTATTTAGATATGTACACATACTCTATATCCACCTATCTGTCTGTCTGTCTATATATTTACCTATGTGAAGACGAATCTATCTGTTTTTTTCAACTGCTCCGAAGGGCTTAACCCCGGCCGGTCACTGGGCTGCCAAACGGTAGCCGTCAGCATCTCCAGTTGCACTGCCCCGCTGGGTTCCTGCAAGATCGAGGGTGGGAATGCAGGTTGATGCGATCCCGGGACACTGGCGGATTAAAAGTGCCATAGCGATTCATGTGTATATACATACTTATAATATTTGTATTTCTATATAATATATAATTATGTATATATATATATATATATTGACATAGGTACACATAAACACACGTCAATGTGTATTTTGTATTTAAACGATGTGTATATGTACATGTACACCCAGTTCTCAAATATTGTATTCACTCTCATGGTTTGAGCCATGTAGTACTACCCCAATCTACCCCAAACATATTAAAGTTGAGATGTGAGCATAGCTCAGGATGTTCTTCCGAACTTACCGAACCATTCTGAGTGTCGTGGGTTTCAGGAAGGGATAGATCAACTCAGTGACAGGGGTAGAATGAACAAAATCAATAGCTCATCTGCTATGGCAACTGGGTTCTCCGGTTTAAAAGTCAGGGTACCTGAAGGTTTTAGCTATCTCCCACTTTAGGTTACCTCCTGATGTCCCGATCATTGAATCATTGATACCTATCTTCGCAATATCTTCAATTGTACACCCATCACGGATATCACTGACATTTCTGGCTCTACGTGTAACGTCGTATGTACGTACGTACATATCATTGTCAACTATACATTATACACCATATAAATCTATTCTGTTATGTACCGTTCTATACCGTCTATACCATTCTATTCTATGCATTCTATCTATGATATCTATTCCGTCTATACTATCTAATATGTCAGTCGTGTCGAATCTATCTTTCTATTTGTATATTGACATATACACAATTTACACAACAATTAGCATACAAACATTAAAACATGTCATATGATGTCTATCACTTCAACGAACCTCGAGAAACACAAAATTCCCGCAATCTTGCGGAATGTCCTCCATGAAACCGTCGATCATGGGCTCAAGCAAGTAGGGAGCATCCTGAATGCGGCTAATTGGCTAGTCTTGATATGTCTTGATCATCTAAATCAGCTCCATGTTCCCCAGAAATGAAACTCTTTATGACTCTTTATCCAGTAGTATGCTCGGATTTTCAACATTTTTCAACCACACCCATAGGTTCACTTTTCGATTTCTCCAACGCTATCTCTGCGGCCGGACCTCAATGAGGAGACCATACTCACCCAGGATCCATAGCAAGGCCTCGCAGGACGAGTCCCTGCAATCCGTCAGCAACAGTCCGGATGAGATCCTGCAACCATCATTTCTAGCCGGTGAATGTCATTACATGAACATATGTATATATATACTATCATGCAATATCATCATTATTTCAGATTGGATGTATATATATATATATAAGATTATATAAGTTTTATATGATGTCTATACATATGTATCCCCATGTCTATCCGTTTCAAGCAGTTTTCTAGCAACCTATTCAATGTAAAAAGCAGCAATGTCCCAGGAAAGCGGGAACTCCCAGGACCTGATCTGAAAACGAACATAGGCCCTGACATTAGATTTTCAGACCCTGACTCCACTGAAATCTGAAACCCTATGGCTTACATCGGTCAAAACATGAGACCAGCGCAATATGGGGGCGCAGGGGACAATTTTTGGAATCTGAGGCATCAATTTTTCCCAGTATCCAAATTTGCACCAACCAAGGGACGCTCTTGCCATCAGGTTCGCTAACAATCTTAAGGCATTTCCTGGGACAAGTGCGACTTCCAAAGGCCAGAACATCCATGGGGGCTGAAGATGGCTGAAGCTTTTCTGTCGTGTTGGAATTTTGGAATGGTCGCAAGTCATTGACCTACACCTCGAACATGTAGACGGTCCATTTGAATTCTGCAAGCACAGTCATCGTGTTGAGGCAACCTGTTTAGATCCTTTTATGCAATTCTTGATGTAGCTGCAGCTATTCTGACGTCTGATCAGTTGACAAATTGCTACGGCCCTAGAGTTCCTTTGCTCACTCGCAAATATTGTATCAAGAACAGGGACCTAGCTGTCTTCCTATCTAAGTCAAAGAAAAAACAACAACTCCGTTAAACAAATTCACAGTTTTTGGATGCTCACTCAGGTATCAGTGCTTTTTGACTCACAGTCAGTCCAAATGGTTTCGTCCGAAACATTGGGCCTCCGAAAAACTGTCATGGTTGAGCAACCACGTTTCCATCGTAAAAGTAATTCATGTAAATCCACCATGTTTGAACGTCATATTCCATGATATCCTATCTGATTGCTGGTCGTAACCCATCGCAAACATTCCCAAACATATAAACTAGTCATCTCAACCAATCATCCCAAGTATGGTTGAAACACTATAAATACTTGAAACCCCCAACCAACTATGAAAAATCCCCTTGATACCCACCTGTTTGATCCAAAGTCACGCATTTCAAATCTGGGACTCCCGAGCTGCACAGCTCCCGAGGCTTGCTGAAATTGCTCGGGGTACCTGGGGGGGTGGACGAAGAGATTCAGCCCTGGGGTTTACCGAGAAACATCAGTTTCAAACATGGCTGGCTGGGAAATCCCCTGACATCCCCTGACTATATCAATCATAGCTGAGAGAATAATTCACAACCAGGGGATCAAGTTAATACCATATGGCATGGTAATTTCACAGTTTGCTATTGAAAATCACCACTTTCAACAGGAATACTGGAACCAAATGGGGCCATGTTCCATGGCTATGTAAAATCACCGGAGCAGGAGCAGGGCACTTCCGGACCAGGTCCTTCATGACCACAGCGGCTTCTGTACAAACCTCCCAAGTGGGCCACACAAATGAAGTCGTCGGGTCATCTGTGCTTGTTTTTTTTTGCAAAGTTCTGATATTGATTAACTATTCATTTTCCATCATGTTTTTCTTCTGATTATTATTGATTATTCATCTTACATCAGATGAATCAGCTTACATCAGATGTTTTTTTTTTGGCGAAAGGCTGAAACCCTGCCCATTGGTTGCAAAGACTCCCGGACGCTGGGGTGAGATAGGTACTGGTAGGATGCCACTTATGATGGTTCACCCGGATTCAATCCACTCGTTTATAACTTCCATGGATCATCTCATCAATTTTTACGTCAAGTACATCATATCCATATGAAACAAATCGGACATGTAAGACATGGGATAGTCATGGATAGTCATGGATAGTCATATATAGTCATATATAGTCATATATAGTCATAAATAATTTGCAATAGTGTCAATGTATATTGATAACTATGATCATAATTATATATATATATAATTATATAATTATATGATATACGGCAATATGTACGCATATATACGCATATAACATCATATAACATCATATAACTAGGTGTTACACCAATATCCACACCACAAGGAACCCTGAAAAATCCCTCCCAACCCATTTTAGCCAGAGGCCAGGTTTACAAATGTTCCAAGGCTCCGAACATAATCAATATCCAACTCCAGCAGGTTGGACAAGGAGCTAACCTTGGCTGGCACCGACCGAACGCCACGGTGTTTTTTTTTCTCCATTTCTTTATCGGCAATTTTGGTGATAGAAACCAAATCTGCTCGGAGTTTGACATGTTTTTTTTAGGATATCCAAAAAAGATCTAAACAGCAATGAGTGAGCTTGATGATGAACTAGTCCTCCAACATGATCAAACAAAGATGTAAAGACCGCACAGAACCAAACTGCCAGTTCACTTGAAATTGAAATACCAAGACACAATCATCTCAGAGGTAGAGGGCACGTGCACCTTGGGTTGCGGGATCCCCGAGGACATGGCAGCCACTTTCCCAACCTCAAACTGTTTGATCATTGGGTTTTGTCTCAGATTTGTCTCAGCAAACACAGAAAAATCAGGAAACCATTGGGGTCTCATTGAAAAAAACACATGATGTTCATCGATTTTCTGAGCGTCTCAGGTTTTGAGGTCGTTATGGTCTCCCAGGTGCACTACTGAGCCAAGGACCGTTTTTGATTTCAGCCTTGCTATTGAATCATCTTTGCCGAAAATCCCAAACTCTGGTCTTTTTAGGTCCATTTTTTTTAGACTTAAACAGTGTGCATCTTCAACCTCAAACAGATTTGGATTAGTCCATCTCTTAAGTTCCTATGTGTGTTTCAGGTATACTCAGGAGTTCTGAGACTTTCCCAGTCTAGATCTCAGATTTCTCACAGCGAGGCACCGCAATAGTGCCAATGGCACGAATCGCTCTGCGGGCTATCTCCACATCCACCTCAGTAACGTACCTGGAACAGCAACATGCTGGGGATCCAACCAAAATGTCGGAATCAGAGATTTTTTCAGGCCCAAAATTAGGGCTTCACTGGTTGGGATAACCACAGCAAAATGTTCATTTAGCCACAAAAAAACATGGATTTAACTTCACAACTGGGATTTAATATGATTTAACAGCATTTACCAACAACAGTTGGTATTCACAATCAGGCAAACCACCATCGCAAAACCTTTCACCAGCCAAACCGGGATTTCACAACCACAGGTTTCTTAAAGACCCGAAGAATGAGAATGAGAATAAGGCTACAAAACTATATATGGAGTTACATACCACGAAGTGGGATTTAAAAGTACAAAATGTATCTAATCTAATCTAAGCACCCAAACGTAGGGATTTCAACCAACAAAATATGAATCCATCGCTATTTAATATGATTATATATGACTGTAATAAGGGAACCTATCAAAATTATCAGAATCTATGACTATGATTTTGTGGGATAACTTAGCACCGACAGGGACACCGAAACTGTCATCTTGCCTACCCGTCTGTCTCTCTCTCTATGATATACAGTACATGTATGTCACATATATTACATAACATATATATTTAATATATCATTAATCATCCTTGTCTACTATCTACTTAGATATTTCCATCTGTGCATCGAAGCTTGGAAAACAACTAACTGTAAACACGGACTCGAAAACCCTTAAACAGTTACATAGGGATATTCACCAAGAATAGATGGGGAATCAGCTTGCGACAGTGCCTGGGTATAAGTTATAACACGGGAAATGCGTATAGGAGAATATGACTAACCAACAATAAAGATCATGTAACCAGAAAACAACGAGTACGTGAATAACAAACACTGGAATGTCTGACACCATCAGAAAATATATATCAGAATAGTCAATCACAGCGGTGGGTATGTATCAATCTGCTTGAAACAGCAAACGTAAGTAGAGATGTGTTTTTTAAATCCCCTATTGATCCCTATTTAATATTTGGATGATACATTAGTATCTCTCGAAAGGAGGTGCCCGATTCTCCAAATCAATATATAAACCCAGTTCCAAGAATTGAGCTGTTTTTCTCCGCACAAAAATACTTAATCATTGATTCATTCATTCCATCGTCACACCGGCATAATGATGCTACAGGTCTGAAAATAGGGTAATCCCGGTAATCCCAAGTTTGATGCTTAATTTACTGTAATCATTTTCCCCAAGTGGTTCATCAAGTTAAATCCATTTTATGTGACACCAGAATGGCTTGGATTCTCTGCGCACTCGCTGAGCTCGAGGACGATGTGCTCGGCACCTGTCCACCACTTCACTGGTTATTGCGACCAACTCTAGAGGTTTCCTGAAGAATTTCTCGAATATGCTGTGACACTTGAAAACCATAAACCATTTAAAAAACATCAGCCCCTGGTGATTTTCTGAGAATTCACAAATGGTGATGTTTCACAGACCGAAACAGGGATCTTTCAAGGGAGAACCTCAGTAGCTGGGATAACTGAGAATAGCACTATTGAAGTCTGCAAGCATGGTGAGAATATCAATCTTCACCTGCTTGATGTACCTCAACAGGCTGCGCTGATCATACTAAACCTCCATGGGAGCCAGTTCATGACTTGTTTCAAGCGTTTCCGGAATAAGCTGCGACAAGCGCACGAAGGCTCGTTGTAGCGGCAGAAAAACTGCTTGAAGTCAGCTTGAAAGACCTCGGCTACGGGTGCAACATGGTGGGACCCTGTGATGCCGTAGTGGGGAAGATGAATACCCATTTACATCCATTTCCCAGCTAGATTTGGTTTTGGCATGTTTGGGCCCATGGCTGACCGCCAGCTAGGTTAAAGCTGTTAAAGAGCCTCTAACTTCTAACCTCATCTACCACACCCAAGTGCTTTCACCGGCTGATTTCCCAGTGGTTGCTCCAGATCTTGCAAGTCTGGCTTTGGGGGCGAAACCCAACTTCTGTTTGTGGTATAAGTGAATGGAAAAGCATAATAAGCATGGTGATTATCTTCTGACCCAGCAAAAAGAGCAACTTGAGGAGTCGCTAGCCAGTAAAGCCTACAAGTGCTGCAAATTGCTCTGTAGAAACAGCACAACCTGGTCTTCACTACACGCTTGGAGCTTGACATAGCTTGACACATTTTCGACTCTGCACGAATCGCTTGGGGCAAACTAAGAACAGCACTGTCCTTTCCTCATTACCTTCCTGGCATTCTTTGTCCACCTTTCTCCCAAACATCAGGACAGTGCAACTCCTGTAATTCAAACAGTGGAACGAGTGCGAAACTGATGGAACACAGGCTGTAGCCTGTGCAATCTTCCAGCCAGTCTCCAAAACTATAGATGGACCCTCACGCTCCTGTGAGCGTCAGCCAACGACGTGTCGGCACCATGTCTGTCTTGCACAGGTTTCACAAGGCGCAGGTGCCAACAAACTGACATTTACAGCCCCATGGCATCTTAAACAGACTCTGATCTACAGTACATCAATACACCGGAGAGTAATTATCATATTTGTTGCACGGCTGAAGTTGTCTTCCCAAAATTGCCTCCTTCTTTTCGATACAAAATAGGAGAGGATGATGCTGACAGCAAGTTCTGTAGGTGGATCATACCCTACACAAACTCGATCTTGACGTGAATACTTCACCTCTTATGACACTCTTTGGCCTCCGGTGCAAGATGACTGTCTTCTAGTGTCTTCATGTTCTCTGGTTTGGCCTCAAAATCTCCAATTCATTTTTATCAGGCTTTTCCCTTTCAAAAACAATTCACAAAGATCAACGCTGAGAGTCAACCTATTGTTATCAACCCATCAACCTCCACACCTGCGCCCTGTGAACGTCTTGCGGCGTCCAAAGGCGTCTAGAGCCTGGCTTGCTTTGGGTAGGCCTTGATGGCCGTGCGCACCGCGAGATCCGCCATGATCTCCTCACTTCCGCCATAGACCTGGCAAACGCCAGGCCGTTGAGGGCTGTCCAATGACCATAGGAATAACCATGGGGAAAGATCAACTCATCAACCATGGTAAAATGGACATGCTATGGTAAAATATCCTACGGTTTAGGAACTATCATGAAATACCCCAGTTCAATGCATGGAAGATGCAAAAAGACCGGAGGACATATGCACAGTAAAAATCTCAAGAAAAAAACATGTTCATTACCATAGGACATATCTGGAAAATAGAGATCGAGTATCATCCAGTTAGACTAATGGAACACAACTGCCATCAATTGCTCATGATAACCACTTGCAGAATGGGCCATGGAATTAGTTAAGTGGCTAGAAACTGGAGTAAAACCGGCAACATATGGCAACATAATGATCTGCCAATTCCTCAGTTCCTAATCAGGTACAACAATAACATATATCATAACTACCGTATAGTAATCCATACAAATCTGATGGCCCTTCCAAGTAGGGATCCGCAGGGTCTGGAACTCCCGGTTCTGGTCAAGATCTCTAGATCTGTGGTAGAAATCTTGAAGCACAAGATGCCGTGACAAGGGCTAGTTATGCCAGCAACATGCAAATGAATCTTTGGGAGACATGATGAGTCTTCTGATAAACATATTTCAGCATCCCGGATTTAGGAGCTCCTACCCCAACTTTGGTTCCCCACCAAACCAATCCCACCTGCCGCCAAACAGTTGCAAGTCGAGTCGTTGTTACTTATAGAATCTTTACACATCTTAAGCGTTGAAATTATCCCCAAAGGAAAAGTAGGAGTACATCGCAAAATCCTCCCTTCCATGGGTTGGATAAATCTGCGTGGTTGCTGCAGAGGTTACCTTCAATTCTGGTGATTGATTCCCCTTGTATCCCCAGTCCCATCAATTGATGGCTAAACTCCGATGAAAATCCCCTTGTGGGGATTTCAGGCCAACACCAAGTCCCATTTTGAACCACTGTTTCGTGCTCTTCAACGCCCCAATGAAACTTTCCCAAAATCCCTCTGTTGCTGCTTTGATGGGTAAACCTTCATATTAAATCCCATGAAAAGTCCCATTATAAGTCCCATGCAGTTCCAAAAAAAATGGATAAACTAAAATTTGGCATGAAACCCCCAAATAAACCACCTGTATCCCTTCACTAGATCCCCATGAAGCAACAGGAAATCGAGGTCGAGTCGCTGCAGGGATCTTGTACATCCTTGAGAAGACCTCCACGACGCGTCCCATGCCGGTCTGAGTGACGCCACGGCCGCCCAGCACCTGGGATAGCACCTGGTATACCTATGATCTGGTAATGATAATGAATAACAATATTTCACATGAATAGTCATGATAATTAATCATATTCAGTATAGCTACTGTATATATATATATGATATTGTTATACATAATATATCATGTATAGTAATATCTATACAATATCATGTATATATATATATATGTAATTTGTTGACCTCTGATACATTTCTCGGAGCTTCGAGACTTTGAAGGATTCTTTGATGTAATTGTCTTCAAAACAGTGTGTCAATAATGCTTGAAAAAAACATACATATGTGTACTGTGTATATATACAATTATATATTACATCTATACATATCTATGTGTATATATAGAAATACATATTTGAGTACCTGCCTATATGTATACATATGTGTATATATGTATATACATAAATAGCATGTCACAACCCATGCGCCTGAACAGCATTGTCAGCGACCAAGTGGTTCATGCGTGTAGACTGGTACCTCAAAAAAGGCGGCGAGTTGTGTCATCCCCCAAAAGATAGAAATGTAGAATCACATCCTAAAGTATAGTACTGTCTTTTCTATCTGCTTGGAGGTGGCTATAAATTGATCTTCTATCCACTTTCGGATGGTAATGGATACAAAACAATACCATTCAACTTGTTGGGCTGAAGGCTTCGCGCACACACACACACACACCAAGTGATAATTGTGCAAAATTGCACCAAGGACAACATGCAACAGAGCGAATTATTCGGCAGAACTTCAACATGACAAAGGAAATAGTTGGTTGGAAAAAAAATGAAACAATAATTACCATCCTCTGAACTACCCTCCTGTAAATTAACATAAACCCTGCCAAATAGGGGTTGGAAGACTAGTTTCCACATTCTCAGGGTCGATGTAAATTTACGGCCAAACCCCACAGTTTGCCCGCGCCCACTCCGACGACGCTTCGGAGCGTCAAAAAACATTGCGTTTTGTGGGACGAAATGCACATGTCAATGATCCGTCCTATCATCTTAACATTGCGCGTAAATTTACCATAGGGTAACATAGACAATGAGCATTGCAAATCTGAAGGGGGAAGTAGTCTTCCATCCCGCTCTATGTTGTTGCAGGAATGGCATTGAGTCAGAAGAGCTGGACACACGCAGTTGTACTGCAGGTGCCAGGAAATGATGTCTCTCTTATCAACTATCAGATACTATCCGCAATAAATCAATACAAATGGGGACAGAACCAATTTGTAATACCATAAAATATCCTGATCAGAAAATGACATCGGGTAATCCCAGTGCTCAACGCGACCTTTGGAGATTATATAAGTATCATGACCCATCAGCCGACAGTATATAACCCCATCATCTTGCAAGTTCAACATCCTGTTTCTCTTAGTTTCAGTGTATCATCATCCAAACTTGCATTTTTGTGTTGCTTCAGAACAAAAAAATGGTAGTTCACCATGTTTCAACCCATCCTTTTTGGCTCACGCCAATCCCCACATTGCCTCGAATGCATTTGCAATCTTAGATACCTTGCTTTTTTCTTGCTGATTATGTAGGTTGATATATTCCCAATTTATAGCAAAGGACTGCTTGGTAATTCCATCCCCCTGGTTAAAATACCACTTTCATATGGCTAGTCAACATGAATAAATCCAGTAGTGAATCAGGCTTTCGTTTGGGTGGGTATTTGATATCATCTGGGGCTGGGATTACTAACCATTGTCCTTATATACTTGTGCTTTGTCAACAACCATGTTTATCAACTAATTAATATAGTTATACAAGTGTTATACATAACTAAGAGATACTAAGAGTTACTGAACATGTTTTTCAACGGCTCACCTCCCTAATCTCTTTTTTTGGGGGTGTACCATGTTACTGTGGCTCACTTGTCCAGTTGGTTGATATTATACTGACCCGTTAAAAAATACCATCAACAATATGCTTACTAAGTGGTTGATGAGTAATGATGAACAACAATCAATCTACCCTCCGGTGCTCAAACATGGTTGGCTTGAAAATCCTCCATTTTGTTCGATGATCTTCCGATTCAAACATAAACCTCCCTTCATAGGGGATTCCCAGTTGCCATGTTTGATTGTCAAAGGGTAACCATTCCGTTTACAACCACTTGGTGGATCCCAAACACCTGCTACGCGTTACGCCATGCGAAACGTGCCAAGAGACTTCAGGAGAGCAATGCGTGCTCCAACGTCTGCCCCCTGAGAGCCCATAGAGATCATGTTGTAGGTGATGTCCTGACAAAAGCACGACATTTGTGCAGCACTCTAGATCATCAGGACTTGTGTTCTAGGGGATAGATAGCCACTTTAATTTATTTGATTTAAAGGGATAGTTATGGATCGTTGTTGTTTGTGTGGTTGATTGTGGTTGTGGTTGTGGTTGTGGTTGTGGTTGTGGTCGTGGTCGTGGTGGTGGTG
>BGPT01001407.1:18874-31392 GCA_003297045.1 Symbiodinium sp. clade C Y103 | reverse complement strand
TTGTTGTTGTTGTTGTTGATGTTGTTCTTCTTCTTCTTCTTGTTGTTCTTCTTGTTCTTCTTGTTGTTGTTGTTGTTGTTGTTGTTGTTGTTGTTGTTGTTGTGTATTTTTGGTTGTTTCCCTTTTTTGGCTTTGTTGTGAATTTAGTTGGGTGCTGGTTCTTGCACGTCCGCACAGTTATTCCTGTCTTGCAGCGGCTGAATGAATAAAACAACATAGCATGGGATAGTTGTGGGATAATGTGGGAATCCAGAGATAATTGTTTAGAAAGACTATCTCCAGTTTGGATTATTCTGAAGGGTATAACATGGTATAACTAGAATATGTTCACCCCCATATTTGTTGAGCTGCAGCTATAGGAAACTAAAATTCTGCTTGTAGAGTGTTGTATATAGTATACCCGACTGATAACTGGACGTGCAGTTGGCCCCCCACATAGGGAGATGACACCCCAAATCCCACTACAAAGGTGGCCGGAAAGTGGGACATCCCACCATGTTCAGAAAACAGCGGAACTTCAGCCACCGATGAACAAGAACAACGACAACAACAACAACAACAACAACAACAACAACAACAACAACAGCAACAACAACAACAACAACAACAACAACAACAACAACAAGAAGAACAAGAAGAACAACAAGAAGAAGAAGAAGAACAACATCAACAACAACAACAACAAGAACAAGGGTATCACGAGATTAATCTGTGTTCCATTTCATCATTCTTGTAAATATGATTTGGGTCAAAGCTTCCCGATGATATCAGGCCACATCTGAAACTTGGGCGAGGTTTGGTCCGCGCACTCCCCGTCCCACACAAAAGGGAATGGTAGCCCTGGAATGCCCTGGATGAATCAACGACTGGGTTGTCTAATTGGGGGCTGTCATTTCAATCACCATCTACCGATGCATCTACCCTCAAGGGTCGATCATTTCGGGTCACCCGCGGCTTGAGAAAAGTCCAAGTTTCATAGAGCATCTGAGTGCATGTCTCCACACCTGTGGACGATTTTGCTTTGTCGCCTTCCCCTTGGAGCCCTGGAGGTTTAGTATGTTTAGTAGTTGGAAGATGGGTCTCATTGCTTGTTTTGAACAAGTACTCAATGTTGCGTCGTGTTCTATTTTTACCAGCAAGCGTTGTCTGGAAGACGGCGTTGAAAGAAGGGGCTCATACCCATCATCCAACTTAATGTGAAAAGTACACATAAACCATCAAATAAACCTATAAATTCTCAGACTATTTGAAGCCAGTAACCATCGCCTCTTCAGATAGCCTCTTCAGAACAATTCATGTTTTGTGGTATTTTGGGTTTGTCTGAAAATAGGGTACCTCAAAATCGAATGATTTATCGTCATGTTCCATCATGTTCCTACTCAATGGCCATTTGCTGAGTATCCTGTATTTTCAGACACACCCAACTACAATGTTGTTGGTTAATATCACCAAAACCATGGTTTGATAAGGATTTACAGTACATATAATTGGGCATAGTTGGGCCCATTTAGGGGGTGTTTATCGTAGGGGATGGGATCACTGATTTGAGGTTATATAGCCATGAGTTTGGGGATGAAGTAACCAACAGATCCAAAGTGACAGAACATTGCCAATCATTGGTAGTGCTGATCATGGTGCGATTGCAAGTCTTTGGTCCACGGCCTGGTCTGAAAAAGGGGGTACTCAATTCAATAGCCATATTTCAATGGGAAAATGATCAGAATCCCTTGGAATTGGGGGTACCCTATTTTCAGACAAACCCAATTGATAGATTTAACCATTATTGAGCATTATTGACCATTATTCAGCATGATCAACCATTGTTAAGCATTATGAAGCATTATGAGGCATGTATAACCATTATTAACGATTATTAACCACTACTAACCACTATGAACCAATGAACCATGGCATTGTTGTTGCTTTCGTATCTTTGGTCCGTGGCACCTGCGAACATCTGCGCCAGCTTCTCCCGGATCACTGGCTGCTCGATGAGCGGCTTGCCAAAGACCTGGCTGATGATTTGGGAGATGTTTCGATGTGGCAATAAAACATAAAGATTTAATGATGACTTACGGTGATTTATGGTGTTTTAATGGTCATTTTAATGGTCATTTAATGGTGATTTAACGGGAATTTAACAGGATTGAATGGCAATTTAGTGGGATTAAATAGAGATTTCATGGGATTTAATTGGACTCAATGTCAATATAGGATTTGATAATGATTTAACCATCAAACACTTGGAACTCAAACATCGGGACTGAACTACAAATAGATAGGGATATCATGCATGTATATATATATATATTATATATATATATATAGGAGAAAATCATAGAATATATCTGATGCGACATGATGAGACCTAATGGGACTGTAATGGGATGCCTGCTGTGACGCTGGGTTGATCCCGCCCAGTTTTGCTGGGCCCCATGTGGTGGTGGTTTCTTTAAGGGGGCACCACCAAATCATCATAGACACATCAATTTGCTGGATGATTTTTTCAATGGTTGGCATGTCTGTTTGTTCAGGCAATTCTAGGATTGAAACATATTAGAACACCCCCTTTTTTGGAGGGTCCCACATTGTCAGAGAATGTGAGAATCACCCATTCCTGGCCATGAGATGATAGGGGAAGAAAGGCTGTACCACCGATCCCTTGGCGCCGCCTTACGCTGCATGGCCCACTTGAAGGTCTCCTGGAGTTGCAGCATTTGAGAAGTCCAACTTGTGGAATCATATCCTTTGGATATCTTGGGAATAGGAACATCTTTGGAATGTCAGGTACAAAAAGATACTTTTCATGAATTGTTTTGCATGGTTGTTGAGAAAAGGGTTTCAACTTCAGGCATCCGAGTCCGCTTCATTTTCTCAATGCCCTTCTCACAATCATGCAACATGCAGGCATGTTCAAAAAATGATTCAGACATAGGTGTGAAAAATTGCCATTTTAATAGGAACAATTATGAGAATCTATTGGAGTTGGGGTAGCCTAGTTTCAGACAAACCCACATGGAAAAGTCCCAAGTTCCACCAATGGGTACAGTACCACCCTCCCAGTACCACTTCCCCATCACTTCCCCCAACCGATCCTCGGTGCAAATGCGCGCACGGGCAATGCAAACCACGGTGATCATCCAGCGCTCGTGGTTGAAATTGGACATGATGATTTGGAAGCCCTTGTTCTCAGTTCCAATCAAATACCTCACTTCACCAAGGGTTGACTTAGTGACCTAGTGGGGTCCTGAAAAAAAACAACTTGGGATTGGTGGAATTGGACTCATGCTGAAGCGCACACCTCAAGCAGACCAACACCGTGAGATTCAACCAAATTACCAAGATGTGTCTCTCCCAAATTTGGGGTGTATTTCAAATATCCACTATTTCAGCAGCATTTTCAAAAGACGAGCGCAAGCAATTACATATGTAACGTACTTGGAGGTTTCCTAAAATGGGGGTGTCTACATCATACATTTTGATAGGATTTTCCATCATAGCCCAACTATTTGGAGGATCCACAATTTATGGACACCCCCCAATTAAGCAGCTTTCACAGGTTCCGCCTTTTCTTCCAGGACACTTCTTGGGCACAATGCAGTTCTCATAGGTCACATAGGCGGTTCCCGCTGCACTGGAGTATTTACTCTTCATGATCTTGGTCTGAACGGCATCAGACCTCCCAAAACATGCGTTGGTTGTGGACGTTTCAATGCCCCATCAGTGCCCCTGTGGAATCTTGCACTGAAGAGGTACAGTATTTTATTCACTTCAAAGGACAAAGGAAGAATTTTGCTACAAACGGTGTTTGCGTCCATCAAACGCGAGGATTTACTGTACAATTTTTTCTTCACCAGATTCTCAGAAGTTTCCATGCTTTCGTTCTTTAACGATGGGTCGTGCCCAATGTTGGAGCAACTGTGCCATGGGCAAGGTTGACCTCAAAGCATCCTGCAACGTCCTAAATTGAGACAGAAACTGTGGTATTACTGTGCTAAACTGTTACATAACTATGGAAAATCACAATTTTTAATGGGAAAATCCACTATGTCTATGGTCATTTTCAGAATCCACCACAATTCACAATATCGAATCACAATCCAACAGGACCTCGTGCACTTCTAGACCCACCCACTAGCATGAATATGTATCTGAAAACAGATGAAAACAAACAACCAATATGGTTCTTACATGCTCTTGCTGAAGCAAAGCAATTCAGGGTTTCGGTGGTCCAAAAATCGAGCTGAAACCATTTTGGAGTCCAATCTTGGACCATCGATGCAGCTCCATCCCTCAGATGGCCATCTGCCAGGGTCCTATTGGTCCATGTACAAACATGCCTCGGATCATTTCATCCTTCGTTTCTATTCCACTTGTAGGGAATTAACTATCGACGAAAGATATAATGATGGGTCAATTACTTATTACTTGTTGCCACAATATGTGGATAATTAATTAATCACCTACATTTACATTTTTATCAAGATCCATTGTATAGTAACTAATTATCGTAGTCATTTAGAACGTGGGTCAAACCGAAGTCGCCATCCAGTTGGTTGATGTGGTTGATCCATGCCAATGGACTAGTCTGAAAAAATATGCATTGAAGTTGCTAAAATATCACATCCACATCTTATATATAGAACGTAACCCCCCAAAATAGATAGAAGAGTCATTTGAATCACTATTTTGCTACATACTATGAACTATCCCCAGTATTCGATGGAAATTCCACTGCCTGGGAATCAGCATCATGCTGATGCCGCCAGCGCCCTGCTTGCCGGTGCGCACCGCCGTCACGAACCAGTCCGCGTACCTCGGAGCGCGGTTAGTTCTGCCGCAAAAAAAACACATAACAACATATAACAATAGAACTAAACTGAATTAATTATCGTATCATATAATATCATGTGATATCATATTGATGATATATAGATTGATATAGACCATACACAACATGATTGACATGTTGTTGGAAACGATTGGACGCTTGTATAATATACGTATTCCGAACTTTTGCCAAATGCAACAGAGTTCAATTTAAGGCCAGCAGTGGGGGATCATCCCGATATGGTCGGAAATGATCATGTTTCAAACCACCAATCAGAAATCCTGTTGCAAGTTGCAAGAGGATAATATAGCCGATTGGAAACCAGAGCGACTCTGATTTAGCACTTTCTTCCACAAGTCAACTACAGTCAACCTGACTGCACAAATCCTGCCAGATATTGACTTCTCACCTCCCTTCAAACCACATGGACAAGTCGGGGGGGGGCTGGCAATCTGACCCAACAAGGCACATGCCACCAGTGATCCACTTCTTGGTGCCGTTCACGATGTAATTCCTGATTGCCAACAAAGGCGGAGCATGACAAAAATTCGCAAAATCAATGACTTTCCTGCAACCTTCAGATAGTTTCAAGGTGTTTCATGGGGTGACGACCCCTCACGGAGGGCTTGACTCGCAGATTGGATTCTTGTTGGGGCACAGGCACCAGCTGGAATCGACAGCATGTTGAACTAGGTTGATCTATGATCTTCAGCTTGTTGGACTGGAAGAACATTGGAATGAATATATTGGGGATACAATATATAACTATATATATATATGTATATGTATTATATACATATAAATATTATATATACATAGCCAACATTGTCCCATGTAAAATTGGAATACAGTATAATAATACAGCAATATGAACACCCACCTGACCATGTTTGTTTTGCATGATTGGAGTTTGATCCACGAATTCCAATGGCTCAAAATCCGGCGTTGACACTGGCACACAACAACATAGAAAACCATAATCCTCCGGTACCGCCATGTTTTATCATGCTTTATTGTATTTTCCTGTTGCTGGATGAGGATGTTGCTGGTTTCGATTCAACTCTCCTGAACAATATCAGTACTGCAGAAGTCCTTGGGAATCATGTCTCAGGTACGCTGGATGGCGAATAAACACTCTACAACCAGTGTTCATTTGAATTCATTTGACATTTCTGGGCCTTCTGACTTCTCAGAACTCAGAACATTTCAATACCTGAAATATCCTGAAATGATTGTCCTACCTGACATTGACTAACTATGACGCTTACTCAATTGTGGTTAGTTCGTTGAGGTCACCGTGAATTTTGCCCCCTGCTATGGAATGCTATGGACCCTTTACTCCAAGAGTATGTACAGTATGTATGAACCCACGTTTCTACTTGTTTCTACTGTAAATACTAAAAAACGGTATTTGAACCACTACTCTCAACATTTCTCAACCACTATTCAGTAGTTGTGAAGCAGTACTCAGCAGTATTAAGCAGTACTAACCATTACCAAGTGGGATGATCCTCCATTATCAAGTAGTGTTATTGACCATTCTAAAGTAGTATCAACCAATCCAATAACGAAGCAATGTGGAGGTTTCCCGAGATGGGGGGTACCCCTAAATCATCCAAGTCATTGGACGAGTTTTAGCAGTAAAGCCCTATGTGAACTTCCGGATCCCGCATGACTTAAGAAAGCAGATCTCCATGAAATCACCAAGTAGCACCTGGGTTGAACCCGTTGAACCCCAACCACTTCCTCCACCGAGCGGCTCCCCAGTGGAGTCCAACACAGCAGTGGTGCGCAGCCCGGCCACGTCCGACCCCGCGAAGGCTTCGGTGATGGACAGGACGCAGGTCACGTCGCCTGGCGGCTTCACCACATGGGAGGTTTACCCATCCAGAATGGTAGTTGAATGGTGATTTCAACAGCATGGGAAGTTCACCAGGTGATTTCGCCATGAAACAATGAGGGATTTTTATAACACACAAAGTTTGTGATTTAGCCATCAAAACATGGGGATTTAACCATCAACAATTGGACATTCAATCAAACCATGGAGATTTCAACAGCCAACATCTGCAAAAACACAGAATAATGATGAATCATGTGGATCTGATCAGCAAAAATCGCGATTTTTCAGTATCATAAAGCAGGGGATGCCCAGCAACAAATGTATAAGATCTATGGGTTGTTTCACATGGTTGAGACTTAGATAGGCAACACTTAGCTAGTTAACTGGTGATCACAGCTGGCTTACAACTGGATATGTTCCGTTTGCTACAATAGGACTTACGACTACCAGGTAACTAATCCCATGGCCCATCTGACTTATATAACCAGAAAACAAGGAGAATTAAACAGCAATACAGTAATTGGGATTCAATGACCAAAAACAACATTTGATCAACAAAGAATTGAGGAAATTAGGTTGTTGTTTTTTAAGCAAACATGATACAGCAATTTCACCCGCAAAAAAAAAATCTAGTGATATCTGGCAATTGCAGTTTGGTACCTAAGCTCACGTAAGATCTGGTCAATCATACTCGAAAGTAGATGTATTCATCGCCATCTTTCGTGGTGAAATATGCCAATTTTGCTCCCACCAGGGAATCCATCTAGACTACCCAGGGAAGGATGTAACCATGAAATTGTATATATATATATATCACCAAAACATCATAAGATTGACATGGATTAACTACCCAAGATTGAATTGACTTGAGGTCCACACCTGCTCTTAAAAAGTTGACCTCAAATACTCACTGAATCTGCGGGAACAGCTCTCCCAATTATTGAATTTCAACCCATGCCATTGCCGAGGCACCCATAACGATTGGTGGTACCACCTGCAGGCGCTGGAGCCACCCCGCTTTTGCTAACTGGGCTGGTTGATCTCTGGTGGAAAAATAAATCAGGACATATCAGGACCATCCGACCAACAGATTACTGAGTACATCTCGTTGCCACGAGAGAAAAAGTCAACTCTCTTTCCGCCATCCGTTCCAGGATCCAGCCGGCCATCTTCGACGGCCCAGCGTTGCTGTTTTTCACTGGGAGCGCAACGCGCCTCGTTCTTCATCCAGTCAGATCCTCGGCGCTGAAAAACTGCTATGATGGAGATCTTGACGGAGCAGAAACTTGGTTTTTTGTGGGGATATAGTAGGGATAATTACAACCAAGATACATCAAGATTATGTTGTTTAGTTTTGTCCAAAACTGGAGGGGTTACCCCCAGAAAATGGCCATCAATATATCAATATATTAATATAGCTAAATCGGAAAACTGTGATAAACCCAAGAATCAACCATCCCAAATATCACCAGAAATGAGTGGGTGTTCACCATCAAGAATTGGGGTTTATTGATCATTGGCTTACCACATCTGCATGAACTATACAATTTGCAACATCAATCAATATCCCCTCTACGACCAACTTTCCAATAAACATGCTGCACGAGCGTCTGACCATCCTCATCCACGAAGGTTCAGCCAGCACGTGCCCAGCACAAAAGTCAACATTTAGTGGGATAGTGTCTATTCCTCCAGTTGAATACGTCCGTGTTTATAAGTTACATTATGATTGCTGAAATATAGATATATCATAATATATCGTATGTATGTATATATATATATATTCCCATATATTCCCATAAACATATATATATATTATATGATGTGTTGTAGATATTCTAGATATTGTAAAGTATATATATATATACATATATATATATATACGGTATGTCAGTATGTATATATATATATGTATACCAATAGGTACTATCATCACTTCATCCATTCCAAGGCTCCATACTTCAGCAGCACCGGGAGGCCGATGGACACGGCGCCGTCCAAGCCATCCTCATAGCCGGGGCACATGGTGCGGCAGCGCTCCTCCTGCACGACCATCTCGTGGAAATAGGTGAACCTCGGGGGAAGAAAAACCATGGAAAGTCCCCTATAAATGGAGGTTTTCATGGGAACATCATCCAACATTAGCCCTTTTTTATGGCTATGTTAAATAACCAGAGGGTATATCCTCTGGTAAATTAGGCCCTGGTTTATGCTGGTTTACTGGAGGTATCATCTTTGAGGTGATATGTTCTTTTGATATCATGAATCATGTTGTAGTATGTGTTCGCATAGTTGCTGAAATATACACACTAAATCTTTCTATAAATCTGATATCATGAAGTACAGCATTTGTCACTATATCAATACACATGTATATATACATGAGTGGTGGACAAATTACGTTCCTACTCGCAAAGGACATGGCCAAAGTCCGTGGTCCCCTATCAGTTGTGAAGGTTTGCACTTCCATGCTATGTGTAAAGTAGGGTATCGGAAGGTTCGTGGTCCCCTATCAGTTGTGAAGGGTTTTCACGTATATTCTAACGCAAATTTGAAGATCCCAAGTCTCTTCCTACTCCTGTCGTCTTCCGCTAATCTTGTTGCTGCGCATGTTCATCCCGACTCAGGGACTATCCCACTCCCACTGAGATACCGTGCTTTTCGGTGCTGGTTGCTGGTTTCACCCCCAACATCGAAATCATTGGGGATCATCGTCCCAAAGATGGTTGAACCATGTTGAAAAGAACAGCATAAAATTCCACCTAACCTAACTACGTTACTATGTTGGTGATGTTAGTAGATCACATTTTGCTCCTGAACATGTGCAATGCTGGAAGGATATTTGACACCCCATCTGTGCAGTTCTGTCTGTTCATCCCAGCGAATGCTGATGGGAAGACACCAACCAGTTGCAACACGACCAGGGCCGCAGTTGTATCTCCATTGTTTGGGATTCAACACCCCACAACTCTGGTGTCAACGAAGCAACATAACACTTAGTCAATTCAGGTTTCCTGTTGAAACCGAATCTACCTAGACATCTCCAAAAAACAGGAAGGCTCCCGACACCCCAAATACACGGCTGCTCGAATATCATAAAATGGATTAAAATAACAAAAGAGGTAACCTGACCAAATTCACCATTCACCTATAATTCGCCTACAGATGGTTGGAGCAACCCTGGAAAATGCCTCATTTTCTTCCTCATCTCCAACCAGAGGCTGGGGACGCCCCTGTTCCACCAAGCTACTCCTCCGGCTTCACCACTCCACCGCAAAGGCCCTTGGGTGGAATCCTCAGGTTATCATCGATGTGAAAAAGACCGGTAGTTGAAAACTTGGAGTCCCTTTACATTGGGGGATACCCGAAATAGTACCATTACCATCTGGTGAACGAACATAGCTATGGAAAATCACAATCTCGAGAAGTACTTAAATCAAGTATATAAATTATAAATGTGCCCAGAGGGTATGTGCTACTAATGGGGAAAATAAACAAAGGGATTTGAGGGGTACGCTATTTTCAGACAAACTGATGTGATGTCAAAATGGGAAAGCAACAAGCTGCCCGGCAGCGAATTCGCCATTTGGGGTTCATCGCAGGAAGGGACAAGTCAGCAAAGACCACCAACCAGCCAGGCATAGATTCCGGCATAGATGGAAAATCTCAAGTTTCTGCTGCTAATATTCATGCATCATTTTCAATCCTTTCCAACCATCCCCTCCTATGTTACGTTCGACAAGGCTGGGCAACTGCACGTTCCTCAACATGTGTCGTTACATCATGATTTTTGCGATTGCTTTTGCACTTCACAAACACCAAACGTTGTTGTTTCCGCGGTTAGCAGCAAAGTGACAGACCACTCTATTTGTAAACCGTCGCTGCCGGATGCGGGCAATGTGTGAATATGTTTCATATACAAATACATCATACAAATGATATAGTAGAATAATGATACCAACTACTCCAGATAGTTGAAATTCCAAGACACCAAGTATATCCAAACATATTCTTGAATATTCCAGATCAAAAAAACGAAACATGCCACTGCTGTGTACACCGAAACCCGCGCCACTGCTGCTTCCCCGGGTCACATCCCCGCTTTGCCAAGGCACTTCAGATGGGCCCCTGGACCTTGCACCATGGCGATCAAACCCAGCTCACCCATGCGCTTGCGCATTTCCTGCATGGCGGCTGGAGGCGAAAACTTGGGTTCAGGCCAAGAAAAAATGGTGATTTCCTGATGATTTAATGGAAATTAATGGGATTAACGTATTGGGATTTGTGGGATTTTTACCGGATTTGATGGGATATAGCCAACCAACACTCTAGGATTTGGGTTCGTTTAAATATAGGGAACATGATGATGACAACACCATTGGATTTTGGGGGTACCCTATTTTTTAACTCAGCCATATCCAACCAACGTTGGGGAAATCAACATGAATTCACCACACATCATGGTCCTAACTCAACTAACAACCGAGGCGATAGAATCAATGACAGGCTCATGGGACTAACATCAGATACCCCCAAAAGGTAAATGTATAAGTTCATGTTTGCCGGGATAGGGACAATACCAAAACAAACAAATCGAATTATTCCCCCAAGGCGCCTTGCTGGGCGCAGTGGATTTCTGCTCACACTCCAGGGCTTCCTCCATGCTTTCCTCATGGTTTAAGCCATGGGCCATGGGCATTTTATGGGGATTTAAAGGGGATATAATGGTGATGTAGTGGGAATAATAAAATACATAACCACAGTTACAAGAAATTATAAGATGTTATAAGTGGATAGATATAATGATATAACATGAAATAACCATAGTAGTTACTGGGGTTGTATCCCAATTTACGGTGTTTTTAAATTTTAACCATGCTCTGTCTTAGAGACCTTCTCCATTGCAGCATAGATTTGCAACTCAAACTCTGTTGTTTCACACAGCCGGCATGGAGAGCACGGTGATCAAGCTGCGTGAGTGGGTCACAATGGACTGCGACACGCGGCATCAGATAAAATCAAAACTAGTCGATGTAAGATGAGGAAGGCTGGTGGTAAGATGGGCAAAAATTGAATGTACGGTCAGCGTATCACGGTTTAAAACAGGAATAACCAATAGAAGATCACAGGGACTTCCAAAAAGGCATGAATGGGTTAAATCTCAGAAGACACGGGAGATGTCGGGCATTTTCAACATGCAGTGACAAATAAGCCATCAAAGCTTTCAAAGCATCATACGAAGACAAAAACAGAGAAACATAAAGAAACTAAACAAATAGAACAGCTGCACGAAGCAAAGTAGTACAAAACCCCCACAAAGGAACAAGGAAAAAAAAACAGAAGCAACACGAAAAACAAGTATCCAAGATATATCAAGATATAACAACACAAGCACAAAGCAACAAAATTGAATACAACAACGGCGCACAAACAAATACACGCCCAAAAAAAGACGCAATCAAAACACCAAGCCAAAGATAGACAAAGAAATCATCAAACAAACATAAGAAAACCTTCAAACAATGGAAAAACCCAACAAACACGCAACACAACACAACACGACACAACACAACACAACACAACACCAACACCAACACCAAAACCAACGCAACACAACACCAACACCAACACAACACGACACAACACAACACAACACATCACAACACAAGCACAAAGCAACAAAGCAACAAAACAACAAAGCAACAACCAAACAAACAAACGAACGAACGAACGAACGAACGAACGAACCAACGAAGCAACGAAGCAACGAAGCAACGAAGCAACGAAGCAACGAAGCAACGAAGCAACGAAGCAACGAAGCAACGAAGCAACGAAGCAACGAAG
>BGPT01001406.1:77836-146595 GCA_003297045.1 Symbiodinium sp. clade C Y103 | reverse complement strand
CCAACATGGGCCCAACATAGGCCCAACATGGCCCAACATGCCTCAACATAGGCCCAACATGGGCCAACATGGTTCAACATGCCTCAACATAGGCCCAACCTAGAGCCAATATGGGACCAACATACTCCCAACATACGCCCTACAAAGGCCCAACATAGCACATATGGATACATATGGTTTTCTTATGCTTTATTCATTGGAACTCCGAAGCTAACACTCCGGTGCGGGCGGTTGTCGTCGCGAAGCGACCAGAATAACTCAAAACCCTTCATGGCCAAACTCGACAAAATACCAACGACCGAAATAGGACGGTGTAATCAGCTTCAGTGCGCAGCATGAGTTCCAATAGATTCCTCCACATCTCAGCGGCATTGGCATCCCAAGTCTTCAAGCCCAACTTGCGACGACAGCGGTCACAGTGCGCCTGAGGAAACGGGCCAATATACTATGTATATTGTATATTCATGTATATTCTATGTAGTTTTGATCATGTTAATTCATATGATTCATATGGTTACATCACAAAAAATAGAGAGACCAAGACTGACTGGTGACATCAAACCATCTCTTAAAGCTCATTGAAATCGTCATTCCCTCAGGGAATTCACCAACCTAGACCGTGATGAATCCCAGGGGCTGCATCGAAGTATCCCTGAAAGGATGCCTCAGTGGAGCTTGGTGGTGGAATGGAAAGGTGGGATCTTCTTGCCAAATCGGGAAAGAAACAAAGAATAAAGAATACACAAGAATACTTGAAACCAAGAAGAAGGTGTAACATGGTGTAACTAACACAGTCTGTGGACGTTTAAAAAAGCTAAATGCATATTACATCATATTACATCATATTACTGTAGATTGTCTGGCCCCGGTGCAGGGCAACAAGAAACAGGGTGAAGCACTTCATTCGCCGGCAACAATGCGATATTTGCTTTCTTCTTCGTTGGTCGCTTGATCTCATCCCAAGATGATTAGGGAAACGGGATCATCGGGCCAGCTTTACTATAAATATATAATATATATTAGACAGTAGGTCGCAACTTCCTTAAGCGGTGTGCTGAAAAAAAACATTGAGTATATTCACTTGTACAAATTTGCCCAGTCGGTGGTTCAAAGCAGCCTTTAATTTTGACCCACCACCATATTTTGGTGCTTACATCCCCAGTTCTGATTGATGAAACTCGCAGTTTCTGTCTCTGAAATCCCGCAAAATGGATCCATCAATCGTTGCATTGGTTAACCTCCCCATGTTCCACAGGACAAAATTATGTTCATGCAGTTTTCTGTAGATGTTTCCATAGAATTCCCAATGAATCAAGCTGCAACGATCTCTTTCAATCGCTCCGCACAGCCAGCCTGTTCTTTCGCAGGAAGGGCCTGGACAAGGTTCTCGGCTAGAACTCGCACTGTTGCCAGAGTCGCAGCAGGTTGTTGGTCAAAGGCATAGTGCCCAGTCTTGTCTGAAGTAAATGGCTGGTAGCTGGGATCATACCTGGTAGTTGAGCCGTTGACCCCAGTTAGACCATCCCGCAGTTTTTTGAGGGATGCAAAGTCAGACATATACAAGTAGGTTTGTCTGAAAATAGGGTACCCATGGGTACCCCTAATTCCAATCGGTTTTTATCATTTCCCCATCAAAATGGTCATTCGGAGGATATACCGTATAATACCCCATTCCCGGACAGACCAATGACCAATATGTGAAACTTGAAACTTCCAACCAGATACTGTTCCATGAAGGCAAATGGGCCATAGTCCAAAGTCTGGCCACACAACAGGCAATTGTCAGAATTCATGTTCCCATGCACATATCCAACTCGCAGCCACTCCGCGACCAGTTCAGCTTGGTGTGGTACAAATTCCTGAAAGAATGCCACGATCAAATCATCCAAGCGCCCATGCACTGCAACCAGGTGTGGAAAATCCCTCCGAAAGACGTGCCACAGAAAGTCCGTCAGCTCCGTGCCAGACCTCCGCGCGAAAAGCTCCACATGACCCACTCTCCAAAAAGATCTGGCACAACGGCACAAGATCGAAGCGGCTTCATCCTGGTTACACCTCAAGGGGGTTGAAATGTATCCCTGTTGAATTCTTCAAACATCACCCCACCAGTGGATGATGAATCTCTCAGGTATTGTCAAAGCAGCCCTGCACCTGGGAGGACTTCTTTCGCTTGACATTTCTTGGGAAGGAGGCATGTACCATGGTCGTGTCACACGTTCGCTGGAGGTAACCACCGACAAAGCTCGGGCAGTTGGAACTCCTGAGGAACCAGTGACCCTCACGGGAATTCAGCAACATGCTTGCAGTAACCTCTTCCCCGTAATGTTTAACAGCCCCCAGAAACCATGGTTCAATAATGTCCAATGGGGTACGGTATTTATACATATATTTGGGGGATCCCAAGCCTCTCTCCAAATTGTTGCATGTTTTTCCGGTCCAATCTTTTTCAGCGGACCAATCACATTCAAGCATATTCAAGAATTCCAACCATGCTTGCTGTAGTAAACTCGCAAACCATATACTGAAGCAACCCCAACTTACCCACCAAGCCCATTCCCGCCGCAAGGCGGGTTCATGATTGGGGTTCCCAATGCTTACGAGCCTACCCTGCCAGCTCCTAGATGGTGCATGGCCTCACTCGCCAAGAATTCGCGGACGCAGGAGCGAAGCACGGCGCGGCCATCGAAGTTCCTTGAGAACGGGGTACGTCCCGCGCCCTTCAGCTGCAGCTCCCATGGCTCCTTCAACTTGAAGACGCCCAAAGAGATGGCACGTCCATCTCCATAGCCCCAAGGACCAAAAGGCGAATCGGCCGAAAAACATCCATTCACTGAGGTTCCATAGGGTGTAGCCCAGGGTTTCAAGGTGGTGTCCTCCACCTGACCTGAGAGAATCTTCAGCATCTCCTCAGATCGCATGGCCTCCAGGTCGACGCCAAGGTCATGGCACATAGCATCGGAGATGGCCACCAGTTCTGGGTCGGGCAGCGGCTCAGGTAAGATGGGCACGTAATGCCCAGCCGTGACAGCACGTGAGTGTCGGGGCTCGGGTCCGGACGCTTCGGGAGTCAGGTCCTGGGTGGACATTGGACGCAAGGATTTTGGATAATTCTGATGTACCCAAAGAATCCAGCAAATATCTTGAAGACAATTGATGTGGATTGGAATCATCAACCCATTTCTACGGATGGAAAAACTTGGGAAGTCAGCACCCAAGCTCCGCCAAGGCTGAGTGATCCAGCCCTGCCAGTAGTTGCGCCACATTGGGCCCAGTGGTACCAGACTTCACTGACCGCCTGATGGATCTTTGACGACCGTTCCAGCTGCGACCTGGCACTGCTGAAGCAAATGGGACGATAGAAACGAAGGCTGCGGCACACAAGACATGCCCATCCCAGCCAGGTGCTCTTCTGGCGTCATCCCATCTTGCAGAGCTGGCAGTTCTTTTCACAGCCGCCAACCATGGGAGCGGCGACCTGGAACTGTGCTGCCATGCTCCCAACTCGCAGGCGAACATCGCAGCATCATGATGTCCAAATGATTTGAAGATGGCTGCCGGGAGGAGGTTGCCCCGCAAATCAACAAAGGACACTGTGGTATTGGTACGATTCCACATGCCGAGTGGTTATGTATTTGAAACAACAAGGTGTGCTGGAAGGACTCAATTGATCTCCAAGCTGCTCTCCTATTGATTTGCTGCTTCCTGTAAACACTGATGAGACGTAAATAACTCATACGCAGCAGCTCCCAGCGGTCCCTGACACGTTGGAGATAGCTTTGATGCCACCTCGGTGACAGCTGGTCTCTGCAGGTCCATCCCAGAAGTCCAAGCCGCTGAGCAACTATGTTCAACTGACCCACTTACCCTCTGGTAAACTAACATAACTATGGAAAATCCCCGTTTTTAATGGGAAAATCCACTATTTCTATGGCAATTTTCAATAGCAAACTGTTAGTTTACCAGAAGATAATCATCCAAATAAGGGCACATAGTGACTTGCTGCCTTACCAATGACGATTGCTGATTACTATCTGCTTCCATCGTGTCATATCTATTGCTTAATAAACGAGATTATCCTCCGAGTGCTAGACTCTGTCGTCTTTTTGTGCTTGTGTGTCACAGGAGGAATTAGGAGGAATCACTTGTCACTGTCTTGCAGAAGCTCACAACGTCCATTGCAGTCTGCATGGAATTGAACAACTTAATATGGAGAATGGACAACCTTCGTTTGTCTGAAAATCGGGTACCCCACAATATTGAAATATGCATTTAAGGGGTATATGGTATACAGTATACTCAATTCGGAAATGGAATACCTCAGGGCCAAGGTGGTTTCAAGGGTTCAAATGTGATTGAAAGGTGAGTGATCAATGCCGGAAAATAGTTCACAAACATGTGTAAACGACGGAAAACAAATGGATCACTTTGATCTTTTAGCCTAAAATGTGTGATCCATACTCATTACCTGCATAGGGGTGAGCAAAAGACATGCAGGTCTCAGAAGCACAGATTTCAAGGGTCTCTGGAGATCAAAGAATGTATTCAACATGATCAAACAATCCTATTCTGTGGGTGCCAGGATTGATCCAGACCATGAAAAACACTGCTGGGTTTGTCCGAAAATAGGGTACCCAAAAAAAATGCAATGTTTTGGCATCTTTTTCTCGAGGTGAGAATCTCACTGGACAAACATGGACAGTACATTGTTGCTTCCCATTGCCTGATATCCGCACCATTTTCCCCCCGGTGGAATGGTGGAATGGTTGGGGCATTCTACCGCAGAGAATGCCCCAGCACGGATCCATCTCAGCCCACGGGATCATCGGAGGCTCCACACTTATCCGCCTTTTCAGCTTTGGCTGCCTCCTGGGATGTTGTTTGGGATGGGGATATGGGGGTCCGGTGTTTCACCTGGATCCCTTGTGAAGATATGTGAAGACAACATAAGACAACATGGTTCATTAATTTTCATATTCTATATATAAGATATAAGAGAACTTGTTCATGAGCTATGAATTTGGAAGTTTGGGGCTGGCTTGCAACTGGTATCCATCTCCTCATTGGGGACATGGTTCTTGCACGATTTATCTGTTCCATGTTGTCCCTTCTCTGACGGGATATGGCGGGATTCCTTGAACCTCCTTGATTGATCTGTCGTCCTAGGGTCTTCCTAGCACGAAGGCCCGAAGGGACAAACTGAGAAATAGCCGCAACAAAAAAAAAAACTCTGGGCAAAGCTTGAATTGATTTGTCTTTGTTTTCCAGAACTCCAAGGCCCAGGGACCCAAGCAGGAGATTTTTGTTGCTGCACACCATAGCCAAATCTCTTGACCATTCTGACCATTCTGGGGTCTCACTACTCACCATAAACACAATGGTCACCAACCCAAATCTCCTCCAAAGATGCAGTGATGTCAGCCTCTTCTTGGGAATCCAGAGTTAGCGTTCGTGCGCGCTCGCCTGGACAACGATCCTTTCATTTGACGGTCCTTCTCAGGAGGACCAGTGAATCAGACTGTGCTCCTTTCTCAAGATGGTTCAAAAGATCTCACAAGGATCCAAAACGTACTATATCTAAGGATGTCCTGGGAGGACAGTGCAGTGTTGGGAAAAACAATTATGGGCTACTCACAGAGGCAAACATCCAAAGGTTCATGCAATTTATATGCGCATAGATGATAGATAGACTCATCAAGGAATCGCGAAGTCCCCACTGGGCCCTCACATCTGCACGGTAGTCAGGGGCCATTGGTTCTTTGAAGCCAATGATTGGATTCTGTAAAAAGTGGTGTTAGATGCCCTGAAACATCTCTTTTTGACAAGGTCGCAAGTAGTCAATGGGTTGATATCCTCATATAAACCAGATCCCCTGGCCCAATTTCAACCGACGCGAAAAAAAGAAGCCAGCCTCCAACCTTCGAGCGATCTGGCATCCTGGTGTGGCACCGCCAAGAGATCAAGTTTGTTTGTGTGACATGACAAGACGCAATACTATAGCAGCCCGCAAAAACAGATAGAAACATACGATCCAATTAAAATAGTGATGTACTACTTGTCTATCTTTTCGGGGGTTGCCATATGCATGCTGCATATTCGCGTAGAACAATATAGAACTCGGGGGATGAAATTGGGGAATGTTCGATCTGCATCAATCTATCAGGATGATGACAACTGGAGTACCATGGAGCTGTCAAGAATGCACTCGTTAATTCAGGGCTTTGTTCATTGATAGGCCTGAGTGACCTCCACTTTCTGATCATCACTTCTCATTCAATCGGCAACAAAGGTCCTGCTTGTAGCTTTAGCAACCACTCTTATAGATATATATATATACATAATTATACATTATATACAATATATATATATATATATGTATTTATATATATATATATATATAATTATATATATATATATATACGTAGAGCGATTGCAAATCTTAAATCACCCAAATTCACCGACAGTTCTAACGAACAACCCCCTCCCATCAGTGTTACAGTAGATCGATGGCCCAGGCGCACCAAACGCGTGTAAACATGGACCATTTAGTGAAACACATGGCGAATCGCAGGCCATGTGATTGCTGGCCTCCAACCAGTCCAAGCGTGTTATTATGATATGGTATGCCTCAAAAACCTGGCTGCACTCACACCATCTGAATATATCTGAATCTAATTGTTGCGTCCCCAACAAATTTTCAGCTATAGCTCATGATAGCTCTATCACATTGAATTTCATACTGCATGCCCATCATCGTTGGATGTTGGGATACTGCTATCGACCATCGCCCCCATCGCCCCATCGCCGTCCCGCCTAATCTCTGTACCGGACAAAGGAGGAGACCTTGCATTCGTGACAGCTGGCAGTCAAGACAATGCGCCCACGATATGATACAACCTGGAATAGTATTAATGAGGATTTATCACCTCGAATTTACAGTATGATTCTCAGACATATATTTCTGCGATGGGGGATATTACATCGATTAACCAATCCACGGGGGGAAGGTGTATATATACTTTTTGGGCAAGACATTGGCATGCCACCAACAAACAACAATTCATAGCTCACACAATATAGACCCCGCAGACATGGTGTAAATGCAAAGAATAGAAACAGCAACTATGCGGGAAACCATAAACCTACATAAGCCTAGCATTTCGGGATTGTTTATACGAGTACCACCCAGTTCATGGTGATTTTGGGGATGGTTTTTGACATTGGGTTCACTGGTTTACCACATCAAGCAGCAAAAGCGTTCCATCTTTTGATGCTGCATGCCTTGGAGAGCGCACTTGGTGGCTTCTTGGGGTTCCCTGTCTTCAGATTCCTGTTCGATTGCATTGCTTGGCTCAGGAAATAACATGAAATAATGATCTTTGAGCCACTACTTTGAGCCAGTACTTTTTTCGGGCGTACTGAGATAGTCCACAAACCTTGTGTTGTCGTTTCCTGGGTTCAGGTCTGATATTGGCAAGAATCACTTTGAAGAGTGATTCCTACAATGCCAGTCAAAACCTGTGTCTCAGTCATTTCCAAAACTTGAAGATCCCAAACAATATGTTTCAATAGAAACTTGCGGTCAAATGTATTCAAATGTCTGTATCAAGAGGTCCAACCCCTGATCTTGCAGAAAAGTTCTTGAAGTTCCACAGTTTTGGCATCGGGAACTCCGACCCCACAGGAATGAAACGACCAAGTCGTATTGCAGCACCTGCCGTTTGAAACCACCGGGTGAAGGCTGCGGATGCCAAAGGATGGTGATCTATGCTTGGGGAATCGATGAATTCACAGACTTGAAATGAGGTCGTCGTGTTGAGCTTGTTCGAGTTGGCCCCAAAATTCCAATTCTTCCAGAATGCTTGGTACTGCAACGGTGGAGTGATGAAGCGGTGACTGATTCGATGATGAAAAACAAAAAAAGAGTCCGACAGACATCTGACAGGTTCATTTGATGCGTTTCCAGCACAAGGTGAGGTTCCCGAGTTGCTAAATTGGTTTCTCAATACACCAACTATACAGTAACTATACGGGCAAACCCCTCAGTTTGCCCGCGCCGACGTCCACAACGTGTCCGAAAATCAAAAACCACTGTGTCTTGTGGGGCAAAATGCAGATGTCCATGATCATGGCTTTCATTTTGCAACGCACATCATCATCACAATGATCATCATATGATCATCATGATCATCATGATCATAAAACCCTTAACCCTAAAACCCTAAAACCCTAAAACCCTAAACCCTAAAACCTTAAAACCTAAAACCCTAACCCCAAGATGTGCCCCAAATGGGTGTGGGCGAACTGGGGGGTTTGCGCACAACTAAAACTATATCATCTTATGTCACGTTATATCATGTTCTATCATGGTATATCCCCCATAAACCAACTTTAAAACAAAAAAACAAGTAGACAACTACTATATATATATATATGTTATATCATGATATAACCCCACTTTTTTAAATATATCATGGTATACCCTTCACCCCACGTCGCACCTTCCTGACCTTTTTCCTGACCTTTGTCAGGTGGAGTGGGAGGAGCTGGAGGATCCATCAGCGAAAAGCGGCCTTAGGAGGCAGGGGAGATGCAAAAAGTAAAACATTAAGAGGTTGAAACCATAGTATTACATACCAATTAAGGAAACCATAGTGCAACATTCGGAGATTGATTTCAGGATTTAAGAAACATATAGGAACATATTAAACTATTACATACTTGAAAGCTTGTTGTGTTTACCCCCAACTGTAGGGGGTTATTCTGGGAGGGGATCTGACATGGTTGTCTTTTTCTTGGCGAGCATGTCTAAAAACGTGCATAGCATGGGGAGCATAAGAATGATGACATTGGCCATCTATGGATTTCAGGTGAAATGCAAGGAGCGTAAACATCGGCCTTGAAAACCCTAGGAGTGGACAGATTTTGTGCTGAGATTTGGGCTGTTTGTCCACATGGACAAGCCTTGCCTGCCACAGGAGACAGACGCAGGCTGTGAGTTGTGGGAGGACTGGAAAATTGTATGGTTTATGGGTCATGGATATAAAGCCTACCATATCCTACCAAATGATCAAATTGAGATAAAAACCATATTTATATAATTGTATGAACTTTATGATTTGGCTTTGTCTACATGTTGCGAAGGAAGCCTATGAGGCCATGAATGGGGCCCCTTCTTCTGGTAAGACGACTTCACCATGACAAACGCCTCACGCGAAACTCGAAACTCGAACGCCTCAGTCGAGAAAGCGTCTCCACATCTTGGCCGCTGGGAGAATCCACCTGGGGCAACTCATCTGATAGTGATCCAGTGCTATGGCTATGGTCAGTTTATGGCTATGGTCAGTTGGTCACCCTTTAAAACTTGAAGCGTCCAGGTGACATTTTCTATGTCTGCTATGTCGAAATCCTGACACATCATTGCCTCATGTCCTTTGACGCAAGCCATGTCTGAATCCAGTTCTTGAAGTAGAAGCAGTTGACGCAAGAAACTCCACCACACACGCCCAGCGCTGCCTGCTCCCAGCCAAAGGATGTTTCAACCTCATCCTGGTGGCATGGATAAGATTAAACTATTCTGATTGGTTTCTCAGTCAGACTGCAAATAAAAGCTGTAGAACAATGAGGAGGTTGTGTCCTTACAAACATTCACTGGGATTTACCTGAAAATAGTCTATCATTCTATCCCACGGTTTGTGAAATAGTTGTCCCCATTTTTATGGCCATATCTTTATGTAATATATATATATAATATATTATATATATAATATATTGATAAAGATACATATAAAGATATATGATATATACATATACAGTATATTAGGAGAAATTCACCAGGGTTTGGACAGACATTCAAAAGCAATAGAATGTTGCAATAGGATGCAATAGGTAGGGAATAATTTACTAGGCAGGCCGTACAAAACGGCATCAGCAACTACCAATCATGGGAAAACCTGGACTCTCCAGCTCCTCAGTATGCCATCCTTGATGACCCAAGGGACCCAATCCATATCCGAGCCTCTGCCTCTCCAAGTAGTTTCACTGGAGACACCTTCAGCTTTAAGTCTCAAGAAGTCTTAAGGGTAAACGCCATTTCCCTAGTGAAGATTGGAGCCGACATGACATGGCTTAAACCTTGAAACTTGAGCATGCAACGCTGACAATACCACATACAATTGGACCGTTTGACATTAGCAGGCATCCACGTCATACAGATCACACACACACACACACGACAATTGGAAATAGATGACGACCTAAAACGAGGTAGAACTGGATCTACAAATGCTTCTCATCATGCGTTTGTTTTGTATCTCACACTCACTATCCAATCTTGAAGGATTGAGAAGCTTAAGCTGATCCCACAGCAATGTTGGGTTTGTCTGAAATTTGGTTTCCCCAACAAATCCCATGGTTTACCCTCTGGTATACTAACATAGCTATGGAAAATCACCCTTTTATAATAGGTAACTTGTATTAAATTGTAAATCAACCATGAATGGCCATGTTCAATAGCTATGGTAGTTTACCAGAGGGTAAAAATATCATGTTCCCCTGCTTTCCCCACTGAAATTGTCCACTGCATGGCCTTCACCGATCTCGATCGGCAAGCAGCCTGTGCGGGCTGCTAACATAGTGAAACAATCTGTCGTCCTTGGTCCTTTAGGGGAACCAGGGAAGGGGAAAGTCCCATGTCTTTTCATATTCTAAAGATTTCTGAGGTATCTATGCAAATGTCTCATAAATCCCTTTCTCGGTTAGATAAATCCGGAGCTTCTCCCAAGACTTACACGACTATTCGATACTGTCATATTTCTGGACACCATCAATATTGACATGCAAGACAAAACTGAGTGCAATAGAAAGACAGAACTGTGAAGTTTTTTGAAGTTGTAATTACTCCATTGATGGGTTTGGTTTGGTTTCCATTGAAAACCTATTGATGGGTTTGGTTTCGCTAGCACTGCAGCATCGCCTCATGTTTGTCGAACTTTGTCCCATCCTGGCCACGCAGCCATGGTCGGCGTGTCTCGTGCCACTTCTTTCAAAGGCTTGGTTGACATTTTGCGCTTTTGCATGCAGCATGACCATGTTTGAACGAATATCTAGCAATATCAAAGAGCAACTTTATCCTTACAGACAACTATATGTAAGTATATGCCTATATGTATATATTCTTGCATTATATGATTATATGATACTATATGTATGAGACCTCAAATCTTGTGAGGGCTCATGTCCCCAGGACAAACAGCGCCACCCTCCACAGAGCGCCACAGAGTCTCGTTCTTTGCGGGGCGCTCACAGTTTTCAAGCACCGTGTTATGCACCGCAAAGATGGCATGACTACATATGACTAAAACAACTTCATCTTTTCCCACATGTCTTTCCACTCAGGTCTGTTACACCATCCCGTTCAACAAACCATTCCTGTGGGCGCACGCACACAACATGCTGGTTCATGCAACTCTGTGACCCTCAACCTTGCAAAAGATTGAAGAAGTACAGGTCAAACTTGGAGCTTGCAACGAATCCAATTCCCCCAAATATCTCCAAGTGCTTCATTTTAGGATCCGGACTCTGCCAAGTCAGCCAGGCACACCGACTTGCTGGTTGCATGATGTCGATACGAGCTCGTGGGGAAGCCCTGGAGCTTCGCTCTGGTGCTGGAAATGCTTCAGCCAGGCAGGGGGTCTAAAATGTGTGAAACATTGTGAAGCATGTTGAAACCTTTTGAGACATCTTGAAACATTTTGAACCCCCCACCTAGTTTTTCTATGACACAACTATATAAGGTATATAGCTCTCAATTCCCCAGCCCGGCTCAGCCATAGACAGAGCCCGTGGCAGGCAGCGGGCTTTCGATATGACCTTAGAGACAGAAGACCAAATGTTCAAGTGCTCTCTGTATGTTCTCCGACCCAATGGGCAAACACATAGCATATGTTTTCTTCATGGAAAATACCTATATATATATATATATAAAGCGATGACAACTGGGGGTACCCCCATGATGCCCCCATGACTTAGGAACCCCCCATATCTTCAAAGCTTCAAACAAGTGGCTCCAATGGCTCGGATCCTTGCCCTCTGGCAGTCGACTGCCATTGCTCAGGATTTTTTTCGGCATGTAATTTCTATTGATGTCAAGAATAGAGATTTCCAAGAGAGTGTTAGACTACCAAAGGAGGATATATCATGATATATCATATACATGAATCCCCATTCTTGTGGGTTCGTTGTGGGTTAAATCATGTTAAATCCTAATTCTGGCTGGTTAAGGCTATTGGCTCTGTCCCAATTCTTCTTGGTGAAGTCCCAACAACCCATAAACACATCATCCACAGGGCCCATTAATTTTCAGGTTTGTGTATTAAGTGTATTTTTGCTGGTTCAATTGAAATCAACATGCCAATCAGAATTGGAAAAAGGTGCATAAAATCGACAGGAAAGCCCCTGAAAGGGCAATTAGAAAACACGGGTGTCCTGAAAAAAAAACAAAACAACCATCAATCATCATAATCATCCATCAAATCCCCAATCATTCATCTTATTTTCTTATGTAGTTACTGTATCATTCGTCTAAATACACCCTATAGCTGAGTCCCTGTGGTTTCAGCCCCATCCACCATGGGTTTTGGTGTTTTGAACGGGGGAAGGGATTAGTTCATACTAGTGTTCATCCCATAATTAGTTATCATCCATGCAAATATCTATATAATATCACGTAATCATCCCACAATGATATTCTCCCCTACAAAATGGGATTCGTATGGATTAGTTCTTATCCCTTCATCAAAACATTCCCCGTTCATACGAAACACACTCCGTATATCTAAATTTCCAAATAGGTAGTGTCATCCCCTACATCATGATTTCCCCATGCCAATCCGATTCGTGAAATCCTTTGCTCAGGCTGGTCACCGGGTCTTAGCCATCGGTGGCTTCGAAGCGTACTTGCACTCCCTCGCTCCTCTCCGCTTGGTCCGTGTGGTGCTGGGCTGCAGATCTTTAGGGCTGGGCAAATAAAGTGGATGAATGTAGGACAAATTGGTATGACTCTATTATATATATGAATCATACCTAAATGGGTATGACTCACTTTTGGATTAGTTTGTTGTTCAATCATGTCTTATGAACCACAATTTGACAAATGGACAGAATCAAAGACAGGAGTCATTTGGTTGAAAGCATATTAATTAAAATCCAGTTCAAAACAACGTCAGCAGCTTAAACAACAAAAACAAATGCCCTCTTGTCATTCAACGTATGGGTTTGTCTGAAAATGGGGCACCCTTAAAACCATTGGTTAATCACCATTTTCCCATTAAGATAATCATTTCAGGGTGCCCCATTTCCCGACAAACCCCTATGGAAACTCACCCTTTTCGAAATGTTCATCATCCAACTTGCCATGGGGGCGCACCTCTGGATCCGCCAACATGAGGCGGATGAAGCTGGTGGGCCTGGCGTTGAAGGTATGCAGAGATGATGTATATAAAAAATGCCACAAAAATGTATTGTATATAATATACAAACTCTAGAATACAATCGAAGTACCATATGTTTCTGAAATTTGGGCAATTGCCTGTATGAATGATATGCTATATAAATATATATACATGTATGTATACGTATGATTCTAGATACTCGCAAAGATTTCTCATTGAATGTGCATTTGAATAAACCCCTCTAAACCTTGTCTGCTGTATCTTATTTACCATCCAGTTATCTAAGCTGACAGGCTGACAGCGAGAAACCCTCCACGTATTTCAACTTGAAGTTGATTTGCTTCTTGAAACTGCTTACCCTCTGGTAATCAAACATGGCTTGGTGGTAAAATCCCCATTTTGTATAGTTCGATGATTTTCCCATCCATGTTTACCGGGGGGTATGAATCCACCACTGCAGAGGGCAAGCAGCACTTGCTGGGCATCTGACAGCTCGGCTGCGTCGAAGGGGAAGAGCAAGTACCTTTTTCGCCAGGCAGGATGCAAGTCACCCTCGGGTAGTCAAAGATGGCAATGGGAAATCCCCGATGGAGGTGGATATTCCATTTCTATGTTTGACTACAAGGGGGCACACAAAAGTTGGAAACCTGCAAACTATGGGGAAAACATCATTTACAGCATCCTTACGGCTGTGGGGGCTACTATACAGTATATGTTGACTTGATTTATTCATTTCATGGCTATGCCCACCAATGAAATGAGGATTCATATGGATTCATATGCATTCATCTATGTTGATCCTGTGGGGATGGGGACATCACCAATTATATTGCATTCACTGCTGAATTCATAACATGTCTGCGCAGAAAAGGGTGATCTGACGAAACACTGGTCATTGACAGCCGGATCTTTCTGCCGGATCTTAGTGACTCAGTCAGCTACAAAGCCCAAAGATCACTGAGATATTATGGCCATGTAACATCAGAATTCTGCTGAACAGCAAAATAGCTACAGTATCTAGTTGTTGTGGATGTGCATCCTCCCATTGCCGAAAGATTTTGACACCTCCCCATGTTTTGGTGGAAAAAAAATATGCATAGAAAGCCCGGCAAAAACCATGGATTTCCTGTAGATTTTACTGGAAGCCAACCCAACTTCCAATCCATGCCTCTGCCAGTTCCTGACCATTTCCTCCACACGATCCACATTGGCCTCAGAACCGCTGGCGAACTGCGACAAAATTTTGAGTTTTCTGAAAGAAATTGGTAGCAAGTGGGTGTATCTGAAAATAGGGCATTCAGCATGCTTCAGCCAATAAAATTGGGATTAAACAATCAACCCTTTTGTGGAAATTGTCGGGGATCGGATGGGATATCTAACCAACAATATGATCTCGGGGGGGTCTGAAAATAGTGTAGTGAGCCCGTATGACCGTTTAATAGGGATACCGATGATTAACCAGTGGAATCGTGGAGTACCTATTTTCAGACAAACCAAGATGAGTTTCTGAGTTTCCCAAATAAAATGGTAGCAAACGGATTTCCACAAAACAAGAAGTCGCATGCCTTTCACTTGGGATACAAGAAAGTGCTCACGATTCCTGAGGTCTATATCCGCTCGATCCAAGTACGAAAAACAAAAAAACGAAAACTCAAAACACATTCATCATTCAAGCAAGCACGGGGGTGCTACCCACACATCTTCCCATACCACGTCCTTCACTACCCCAACTGCCACAGGCTGCCCACTCTACCAGGGACCCTGCATCGTTGAATGGTCGATATCCATACAACGCCTCGTAAGTGATGACACCAACACTCCTCGAGGAAAGTGGGCTTCTGAAACCCTGGGGACCCCATGGGGATGTAGGCAACGTAGTGGGATTTGAGCAACAAACAAGAATTGGGAGTCATCCACCAATGATGTCCTGTTTTCCGGCGTCGGTGACTGGTGATTGCCTTAAAATTCTGACAACAAAACCATGGATGGCGACAATTTCGTGGCTGGGAAGCTCGCCCATGAAACTGCTCAGTGATCTGAGAGCTTGTTGTTTTCATCCCTTCTCCATTTGTTTGAGATACATTCATCTCCAAGTGTCTGTTTGTTTGGCTTTCTCCACGGGTGTGCTTAACGTATATGCCCTTTGTCCCGTGCCCTGCAGGCAGTCCAGATGTCGGCCAACTCATTGTAGGCACCTTTGAAGACCTCAAGGCATTACTGTCCAACAACTCCCTGTGGAAAATTGATATCGTGCTCCCTGGAAAATTCTGGTGAATCCAACAGCAACATCCAGCAACATCTAAACATCCAACCGCAGCAACATCCAACCATCCAATATATCATATGTTTGGCAGTGCTTGGCTATATATCCAACACTATATCCATGCGAATTTCAGGACAGTAAAACGGAGGTACTGAACCATGAATTCCATTTAAAGCCAGGCCTTCGAAAAATAAAACCAATACCTCCAATTTCTCCCTGAAATGGCCATCGATTAGATCAAACAATGATGAACATATTTTTTTGGGCCATCTTAAAAAAGAAGCCTTTTTTTAAGAAAGGTGTTATACCAATCATACCAACTATACCCCCCATTTCAGACATGCCCACATCAAGCTGAGGCCCCTGGGCCTCAGGTGCCATGTTTTCCACCGTGCCGATGACCTGCAGAAAGTGCTTGACAGCTGACAATGGGCCATTGGGCTCCTGGAAATCATTCAACATTAAATGGGTTCAAAGTTGAAATTAGTGTTGAAATTAGTGTTGAAATCATTGGAATTTCAATTATTCATTATGATTGTTGGATTTAGTTATAATGAATACTTGTAATTAGTAGGACTGAGTAGGATACACTGATTCTATGATGTTGGGTCTGTCTGAAAGTGGGG
Organism: Symbiodinium sp. clade C Y103; assembly: GCA_003297045.1. Taxonomy (NCBI): domain Eukaryota; class Dinophyceae; order Suessiales; family Symbiodiniaceae; genus Cladocopium; species Cladocopium sp. clade C. The sequence continues at coordinate 130,258 of BGPT01001406.1, read as the reverse complement.
TATACCATGGCATACCTATAAAATTGTCATTTTTAAGAGGGAACATAAATGAACATGATAATTCACCAGAGGATGGAATGGGGTACCCTATTTTCAGACAAACCCAAAATTATCGTTTAAATTACAGTATGGGATGTTCATCAAAAAGTAACCTTTAAGTAGCATTGGATATCGATAAGTCTAGATTTAACATAGATATTGTGGAAGATTGCGGAAGTCATGGCCCACTTAGTTCGATGATTTGGCCCCATGCTTTGAAGGCGATTTCCTATAGGAAACTGTTAAATTACCAAAAAAATATCAAAAATCGTTCCGGTAAGTTGATAATGGATAAGTAAGTATGGATAAGTTTCATCAAGTATAACTTAAATTATCGATCGTTGAACATGAATCGCACATGTCTGGATCATTGGAATCTTGAAAAACACATTCAATTAAAGACGAGGTTCCCATAAAACACACTGGAGGGTAATCATCAAATTGCGCTGCAGTCTCACCACGTAAAAGCTCAAAGGTGGTTAACTCTCCAACTGCGAACTCCAACTTTCACTGTGTAAGCATCTACCTGTCCTGTATCACAGGTTTTGCTCATGGGTGATGCCAACCATACGGGTACTATCAAAACTAGGTCCCTCTAGAATTGGATGGTTTTTTTCAGTCTGACGCAGAATTGCCACCGCCGTGGTCCTGAGTGAAGATATTTTTTCTCTGATGCAGTCCAAAATATTTCTAATTTGCTGGTGAAATAGCCATTTTGTTGGTTAAATCATCCCTTCTTGATGGTCTATGGCTAAAAAAGTCCCCAGTTATGTAAGTTCGAACTGAGGCTTCCATCACAAAATGTCATTTATTGAGTGTCAAATATCCCTTTTGATGGCCTATATGAGTTAGTAGCAACATTTAAAACAACGCAGGTAGATTATACATCCTGGGCCATATATCATGTTTTACCCCAAGTACGCCTTTTTTGATTAAACACACCCAAAATCATAGTAGAGGTTGATTCAATTTGTCGGTTAAATTCCAATGCGTCCTGATCAAATTGCAATGTGTTTGGCTAAATACCCATCGAATCACAATCCTCAGTGATGAAACTTCCATGTTTTCTAGCTTAAATCGCCATTTCTACGGGTAAAACACCAATTTTTTAATCATCATTGTTTGCTGCTTTCGTCACCAAGTTGATTGATTTTAGATCCCAGCTGTGCTTCTTTGCTTCGCCACCTCCCAGCTTTCTCAGACGTCTGCCTCTGTGAGGCGTCCCCAGCTTGGAATCTCCACTGCCACATCGAAATCCAGCAACTGTGGCGTGGGTCAAACACGTACCCTCTGGTAAACTAACAGAACTATGGGAAATCACAATTTCGAATGGGAAAATCCACTATTTCTATGGCCATGTTCAATAGCGAACTGTTAGTTTACCAGAGGGTAACTAACAACTTTCTGGTGCATAGTAGGGAATTGCGAAATGGGATGATTGTTTATGATCATTATGGATCATTCCCCCATTCCCTACCAAGCACCAGCAAGATAAATGGGGTCCCCTCCGGTGTCATCAAACGTGGCTGGCTGGAAAAACTCCCATCTAGTTTGTGGATTTTCCCAGTGAACTAGACCTCCATTTAGTTTGGGGATCTGCAACTAGCCATGCTTGATTACCAAACACTATTTTACATGATTTAGCGAAGAAAAATAGGGATTTAGCTCTGGAATAAGGTATATAGTGGTGATTTAATTGGAAACATACTTTCTCGAGATTTACGCTCTGGCAATCTCACATAGCTGTGAAAAATGGTGGAACATGGCCATCACACCAAAGACACATGTCCATGGCTATCTAAATTACCCGAGGACAAACAATAAGAATTGGAATCTAAAAAAAAACAAAAAATGGGTTTAAACCAACAAAGTGGATTTAACCAATAAAACTGCATAAAACCAACCACCTAGTCGTGGTGAGTTGGTAGGAATACAGTGGGAAAAAACACCCATGTGGCCCGCAGAAAATCAAGATTTCACAAACAACAATAAGGATTTGTGACCAACCATAGCGGGGATAAAATGGAATATCCAATCACTGAGACGCTTGTCGGTATGTCTGAAAATAATACACAGCCCCAATCTACGGGGTTTGATTGGGTAAGTTCCAATTGATCAACCACGGTTCATTCATCTGGGTTCAAATAAGTCACCAATCATTGTTTCATGTGGGTTTGTTTGAGAAGTGTCTGAGAATAGAGTGCCTCCAAATCCACTGTTTAATCCAAATGTTCTATCAAAATTGTCATTTAGGGGCAGTGGTTCTTATTTTCAGACCCAATTTTGCATGTTTCAATACTATCCCATACCCCATACCCGTCATTCCGGTCGGCAAATGGTCATCCCGGTAGTGCCTTCACCCTGCAGTCCCGATAACCTGAGCAGTGATGTCACGATGATGATGATGATGATGATGATGATGATGATGAGGATGATGAGGATGATGAGGATGATGAGGATGATGAGGATGAGGATGAGGAGGACGATGATACACATGTGAGAGTTGTGAGATGTTCAACAATTGAGATAGCATTCACATTGTGCCCAACGACTAGTACAGCACACACTCTAAATAAGGGTGCGTGTGTCTGTGTGTGTGTGTGTGTGTCTACAGTACTTGGAACGACAAACGCAGATGTGTAGGACGCAGCCAAACAAATCCTACCAAATCTCGGATCATTTAAGGCGTCAACCCCATCCTGAAAGCTCGCAAGAGAGGCCAATATTCTCAGCCTCAGAAGCTCTGGCTGTTCACTGTATGTCAGACAGTTCAGATGGGCATTCTTGAAAACATTCCGGGTCAAAATACTATTTACCCTCCGGTAATCAAACGTGGCAATTGAAAATTCCCCACTTGTAGATGATCCCATTCAAATATCAATTTTTAGTTTGGGAATGGTCCATTGCCACCTTTGACTACCAGAGTGTAATCGTTCAAAACTATTGCGGAATTTTCAACATGATCGCTGCCTAGTCTGTCAAGGATCGCATGTCAAAATCAACACGGTGAAGAGGTGCTGAAAAAAGGGAACTCCCAAACAGCAACTCGCAGTAAGGTTGTCCGAAAATAGGGTAACCCAAAATCCATCTGCTTAAAATAACATTTTCCCCATCAACATCTCTGTGTGTTGGCCATGAGCTCAGGCTGAATTTCTCATTTCTCGAGAAGCCGTATGATCGAAGGAAGTTTAGAAGTGAAACTTCCGACAATATGGACAGTTGAAAAGCAGAGGTGAGAAAAGTCAGAAGTGAGAAGATCAGAGATGAGAANTCGCTCTGCCATCCATCAGTCACAGCAACGAACCTCTCCTATAGGTTTACCATTTTTGAAACTTCCGCCACCGCCTTGTGCGGTACTACTGGTATTGTAGGTTCTACTCCCCATGGATCCAAACACTGTCTGAGAAGGTACTTAACCCCCTAAATCATACTGCAAATACTTCCTAAGAAGGTACTTGGATCCATAGGGATCAGTTGTGTCAGATTATGTTTCGTATTTGTGATGGTTCGTTTTATACTCACCGTTTTGGGACAATCCCGCTAAAACCACTCAAACCTCCAACCCCGGACACCTTCACATCCCGGTGCATCCAGCGCTCGCTGTGCATGTCTTGCAGACCTTGGGTATAGGTCTGAAAATGTTGGATTTACACCTATTTGGGATATGATAACCCCCAATAACCCAGGTAGTATATATAATTCCCAAGAATGTATAACCCATCAACCATGTTTTTTTTTTATGGCTCAATTTATGTGCATTTGAGTTTGCCTATAGGCCTAGAAATGGAGTATGCCCCCAAATTTGCAACTTGTATAGCAAACAAACACATGTGCAGAACGATTTCACAAATCACAGTTGTATGCAAATTTATGGATTGTTTATCGAATTTGCCCAAAGTCATGACTCATCATGACAAAGTATGATTATACAGATATGATGTAATGGGCCAATTGATGTGGTGTATACATGTGTATACCATGGATCCATGGTATATCCTCTTGGGATAAAGCCACCGAAACCGGTTCCTTGCGGCAAAGGGAACAGAAATTCCTATGGCTGGTGAGTGATTTTAACTGATCCTAAAGTACAGAATGCTTGTCATTTTGAATCTTGTCTGCAAGCAGGCATGGATTGCAAGAAATGTTTCAACTGTCGAACCAAATGGGTGTTCAACAAATCCAACATATGGAGACAACCCGCCCCCACTAAAAAAATGGAACTCAGCCAATGCCATGCCATTTCCAAAGGGAAAATAATCTTCCAAACCCACCCATGAAGTCTCAGAAAGGAGCCTTCCAAGACTTGTCCTATCACATATCTCACCACATCCTGCATCCATCACCGGATGGTTGCCCCCACTGTGGGTTAAAAAAATTGAGCGTCGGCACACTGTGAACCCACTCAATAGATTCTGCGAAAATAAGGGGCTTGAGGGTGGGTTCTGCGAACTAGTTCTGCGAAGCAGATAAAAAGCTCTAAGCATCTCTAAGCTAATTTGAGGCATAGGCATGTGGTTTCAATGCATTTTCCATATACTGTACTGTGGCACAGTTGCAGCAGATGCCGCGCTGCATTGGAATTGACAAAGTTTATCCAGGAAGCTGAACTTGGTGGAACACCTGCTTGGATGTATCAGGTCCAAGTATCATTTTAAAGGATCTGCGTAGGTCTGCCAATAAAAATTGAAGGAATTGAATCTTTCACAATGAGTCTTTCATATTCTGACGATCACCAGAACATGCCAAGGTTCTGTGGGAGAGAGGAAACTCAACCCGAGGGAGGTGGAGACAACTTCCGTCGTTCTCGATGGATTGAGACATGTAATACAACTGATTTCACCACTTAATAGTCATGGCTCAAAATTGTGGACCTCAAAACTGAATAGCTCGGTGTTCAAAACAAAAAAAAAACAACGGATGTTCTTCCATTGGCACCCATTTCAAGTCGCCAGATCACCTGCTACAGGACCCCCCCCCAGCAACCCGCGGCAACCTCGGACACACGTCCCGGGGGTCGAGCCTGAGATTTGTGAAGACATGGCAGAACTTAGTTTGATTGAACACATGCATTGGTGTTGAAATATCTGTTATGTTGAAATAGGTTGCACACGTTTTTCCTCAAGGATTCAATGATGCTTTATGCTTTGTTGGTATACTTAGGAAAATGATAGCAAATGTGTATAGCCTGGAATCCTTGCTTAAGCAAACATTTCTTGGAGGAAATTGGTTGAAACACAGAAATCGCGGAAATTTGCCAAGATATAGCCATCAAGAATCATAAAGATCTATACTATACCCAAACTATCGATTCATAGAGACCCGACCTGAAGCCTTTCTTCTTCGCAGCTCGCTGGGTCCGCAGAGACATCCGCCCTGCCTTCACTGCAGTTTCGAGTGCCGAGAAATCTCGTAGCCCTGCTGGGAAGCCACATCCAAAGCAGTCCTTCCATCGCTGAGGGCTAAGTGACACCGGGCACCAGACTCAACTAGCAAGCGAACAACATTGACATGGCCACGACCAAATGCAATCACCAGCGGCGTTGTGCCATCACTCGATCCTTGTTGGCCCCAGCTTCCAGCAGCACGCGAACAACAATGACGTGGCCACCATCAGCTGCGGCATACAACGGTGTTGCACCATCACTCGCCCTTGCATGATCCTTGTTGGCCCCAGCTGCAAGCAGCACTTGAACTGCTTCAAGGTAGCCACCGGAAGCTGCCAAGTGCAAGGGAACTGCATCTTGTGCGTCTGGCTCTGCACTTGCCTCAGGCAAGAGCTCCATAGGTGCAACATGACCATTGGATGCAGCATGGTCCAATGGTGTGCGACCACCTTCATCGACCACCTTGGGATCTCGGGGGCGCTGTAGCAACTGTTCAAGCACAGCGAAATCATTGTTCTTTGATGCTGAAATCAATTGCTGGTCTTCCTCATCAGATGGCCAGGACTACAAGACAAGCAGCTGGAGCTTTGCAAGGAACGAAGCAAACACATCATGTCTGAGCTGCCAAGCATCGCAACAAACGGCCTGTCCAGCCCTGCAACTTCATCGACACTTAGCACAGCTTCTCACTCAAGGCAAGGAAAACCACTTCTATTGCCATTGGCCCATTGGTGGAAATCAAGAAAAGGCAATTTGTCTCTTCTGGATTTCAGCCAATGGGCCAATGGCAACAATGTTGAAGCCTTTTTTATGTCTGGATAAGAGCAAACATCCAAGTTCCAACCCACATGTTTGGCTGGTCATGTTTCCTGTGTACCAAATGTTCTTCACGCTTCCAGCATTCTTTGTGGGATCTGCAACTGTCCATGGCTTCGACCTGATTGATTATACATATTTATGTATACTGTATATATATATATATGTGTGTGTGTACATATATGTATATATATATATACATATATGTATGTGTTCATTTGTGCGTCAATGAGAAGCATGTAGGATATGCATCTGGCCAACACTTTTTCTTTATATCCTCTCAGAATTTGAGAAGAGCGGAAATCCTGCGGATAGAGGCAACATAAATCAAAATCACGTCATGAACGACCGTGCCAGTAGCCAGGGCAATGCGATTCACACTGGAGGTTACACAGCAAGTTAGGATTAACGTCGAATTATCGACCCCAAAATTGGATGCGCACTGGTCTTGTTCCAAGGCTTGTCAACAAGTAAATCTTTGTGTGCCCAGTCCCCCCAACTGTGGCCACTGCCCGAAGGTATGAGCGAAAGGATCCACCCTCCATGCATTCGAGTCTGGCCAACACCTGTCAAGATGTCCCAAGCAAAGTATTTATTGAAGAAAAACATAAAAACCTATAGTTTCTTTGAGAAATACCAGATCATCATAGATCATCCAAAGTTGTGTATTTGTGGATTCTCAAAGTGGTGACATCTATATTGAATCCACATGATTTGGCTTTCCGTCATGTTCCGTCAAAAAATAGAGTCCCCAGCGTCCACAGGATCCCATTGTGCCTGGCCACTTGACAGGAAGGTCTCCTGTAGCTCAACAATGTTCCTGAGGAGTTGCACCAAGGGGACCCTTGGTGATGTCTCTGGATCTCGAAAGCTGTTTCTGAACCAAGAAACTACAGGAGAAGCAGATGATGACTCAAGGCAGAAACAAACATCTACTCACCTTTGTTTTGAGGATGCTCTTGGGTTTGTCTGAAAATCGGGTACCCCCCATTCCATCCACTGGATAATGATGATTTTCTCCATTAAAATTGTCATTTGGGACCCATGCCCCCATTTTAGTTTTCAGACACACCCAACATCATATGAGTTACATAAGATATTCCATCTTATCCCCTAAAGGTCACCATAAAATGCTTGATGTCATCAGTTTAATCCAATGTTCCTCAGTCAAATCCTTATGATCTCATGGTTTCGGTGCATCAACGCGCCCGGAGGACCTGCACACGGCCAGAGCTTTCAACGCCTGCACCTCGGCTGCCCGTTGAGGATTCCCCCAGGGAGACGAGCAAAAGTACCTCGGGGGTACACTTTCACTTAGGAAGTGGTGCATTTTCATGGTAATTTGGATTGATTGGATTGGGTATGATTGAGTATCCAACCCTATCATAACCACTTATATAATTAGTAGTTCTTTCCCAACTGATTTTCCCATATCATAACGAGTGGTGATATATGGTGATATGGTACATGACTATGCAGCTTTCTGTGAAATATCGTCCTGAAAAAGCGTAGATGGAGTTACATGGCTTGCATATGTGGACCATAGACCAGTTCCTATCTGAGACGCAAGTAGTCCATCACAACTTCTTGTTCTTGCAAGCAGGTTATGGATCGTCGCTGTCAACCCAGAGACAGAGCATGATCAAGATATGCTCAACACCAATCCTCATGCAGTAATGGAGCCCCTGAATCTAACGTAATCTAACGATTTGGAACCCCAGAATGGTTTTTCTTCCAATCGGCCTTCATTTTCCAAAGCCATTTCTTGGGATTCCACGTGACCAATGGCAGGGGATATATCCCCAAGTTCCAGGGCCTTATATCGTACAGTACCTCCATTGGTCCTGAAATTCCCATTTCGAGGGCTCAGCGCCTCATGGTGAGACGACCTCTTGAGCGCACAAATGGGTCCTCTCCGGCTGTGAGTGTGAAGACTCTTCAGCGTGGCACAGAAAGATGATGTTTTCTGGTGGATTCACTGTTGAAAATGGTGATTTAACCAGGGAAAATAGGGGATTTCCAGGGGATAAACTGGGATATACCCAACACAAATGCCATTAACCTCTGGCAATTGCAGAAAACAATGGAACATCACCACGTTTAATCGGTAAATCATCGAACCTTGATGAACCATCTTCCATAGCTATGTACTTCTCGGGTACTTTCTCGGTGAAACACACAGAACATGAATTGCCCCGTGCAACTTGAGGTGTTGTTGGTCCATGTTGGTCCTACCCTCTAGTAAACTAACAGTTTGCTATTGAAAATGGCCATAGAAATAGTGGATTTTCCCATTAAAAATGGTGATTTTCCATAGTCATGTTAGTTTACCAGAGGGTAAGTCCCCAACTCAAAGCTTTTTCACACCCCTACCAAGCTCTGCATGAACCTCTAGTTGACCCAAACATGGCGGGACCATTTACAGGATCCACTGGATTCACCCCTATATCTGATGGTCAATTCCATGGTTTCCATTGGTTTCATTCAAATGGTCCCTTTACAGGTGTCCCAAAAAGATGCTGAAAAAGCGGTTCCAACGATGTCATGGATGAATGTCTTCCCCACAATGTCCAGGTTGCCAACTTTCTACCTATTTGGCAGGTGGTATAGCCTTGAACCAGAGTGGCTCCAGGCCGCTATGGGTAAATGATAAGGCGAGGGAAATGGGCATTTTGGACTCTATATCTACCCCCTTTCCCTCCTTGTACCCTCCGGACATCAAACATGGCAACGGAAAAATCCACCATTTTTAGAAAATGTTACGAGCTACATCTACAGTAAACCTCCATTTATAGAGGGTTTTTCTCCCATATATTCCCATATTTCCCCGTGATTTTCCCATGATTTTCCCATACTTTCCATTACTTTCCTATGTTTTTTCATTTTTCTCCCACATATCACGGGGACTTCCCAGCCCACTACGGCCATGATGACACCGCAGTCGCGCTCAGCCTGTTCCATCACTACGACGGATGCTCACCACAGGTCCACGCGCACCACGGCCCAAGGTATCCACCTGAAACCATGGCGATGCAACCAACAGGAATAGGATGAAAGCAGCAATGCATATAGTGAAGATTTTTTGGGGATATGATTGGATATATGATATTATATATATATATATACATATTATTATATGTATATGATTGTATATATACTATACCTGTTTTACTGATCGTTTAGGAGGTAAATCAAGGCCTAGAATTGCATGGAGACTTTTCAAAAGATCAAAAAAAATCGAAGCAATTTCCGGGTATGTGTTCAGTACAGACTATAAACCAACCATTTTGGGGTATCCCTCATAGAAACCCCATTGCCCGGCTCGACGTTTCTGAAAATCTCCACCTCCTCCCAGCCGTTGTCCAAGAAGCGCCTCACCCTGGCGGATGGTAATCCAGTGGGACGATGCGATGCTAGATGGCCTATATCATACTATGTGGCATATGAAGATTATTATAGATAATCATACAGTATTACAAATTAATTTATAGATTATTGTAGATTGTTGTGGATTCTGATAGATTATAGATAATCATATATAATCATATATAGTTATAATCATAGAATAGATCAAAGACTATACAGGGCCAAGGCCATTTTCAGAAACTTGGACAGTCTAAGTCTAAATTGAGTACACTTTTTGACTGTCCAAGTGCTGGATTGTATCAAAGAACTTGGCAAATCCCCATCATTGGCCTGCTGGGATAGATGAAAACACACAACATTCAGTGACGGCCCGAAATCTGCTGCTCGATTTCGACAATCTAAACTTCTATAGTCTATTCGTCTCATCCTTTGCTTTCCCATATTCATGGCTGCTTTGCCAAGTCTAGACCAGAAAAGATAGAAGCAGTGGCAAATCTCGGAGGCATTTCCAGGGCCAATCTTGGGTACCCTGCATACATATACCACTTACGGTGGCCCAGTGTCACAACAACGTTCTATTGGGAAAAATGGAGAGATCTAATGACTGGTATACCATTTAGGGTCACTAACCTTTGTTTAGTGGGGTGACTTTTAGAACAATTGGGCATCGCCAAGGTATCGTTACGGATTCTGAGGCCCGGAACGCAGCATCTTCAGGATTCCATTGCATCCGGCCAGCCAGGACCACGTCGGGTCGTGGTTGACGACTCGTGTGGCTTCACAAGAGAAAAGGCATCAACACCCCCAATAACAGATGCTAACAGCGGGATCAGCAAATGGAAAATTATAGATTCATATAGATTCTATATGATTCTATGGATATGATATGATACGAGTAACTAGTATCAAGGGCAGTTGGCTTCGTGTTGAGCTGTTGGTAGCGCCATTCTAGAGCATCGAGCAAAAGGCATGTTCTAGTCGATACGTATTTGGGGAGCAGTCCTTCGTTGGGTGGCATCACTCTGACAGGTTTAACAAAGCGGTTTGCAACTGCAAGTGGCTGACCATGATCACGAGGGGTTGATATGTTGCTGAACATGTTTGAATTTGGTCCTCCAAACATGGGCGAGCGCGCCGCGAATTTTCAAGACCGTGTAGTGCACTGCGTTTTCTTTCCAGTCAAGGGCTCTTAGAATTGTGAGTTTCAGAAAGTAAGCGGACAGGTTTGAGTGTATATATGATATATAATTACAAATATATACACATCATATCACATCATTACACATCACTATATGTATACAGTATATGCCCCAAGTTTGGGGCACCCCGCATAGGACACCCCTGTGGCATCCTGTGGCATCCTTGGATTCGGTGAGTTGAATCTGATTTTCCGAAGTCCTGGTCATTCAACTCGTTGATCATTTTTTCATGGGAAGCCGATGGCATGGTCGGGTACTCCAACTTTAAGAAACACATATAATGTGGGTAAAACAATAATAAACCATCTATTTGGGAATGGTATATACCACCTATCTATGGTGATTTAGGGGATGGTTTATTATTGTTTTACCAACATTATATTAGAAACAGCCACTTGAGATTGGATCAAAAACACAGGTCGTGGTTTTGATGTGAAGTGGTGGTTTCTTGATCATGTTGTAAATGTGGCAGAGAAGATTTCAGGCACACCCATCTTAGTGAAACAAACTCGCAGCAGATCTCGCAACTGTAGGTTCAAAAACAAAGCAGTATATTGGTTTGAAGTCAAATCCAAGCCTGTTTACTATTGGATTTACCTTACTGACCACATATAATGGGTACATTCCATAGTGGATCGATCCCCTTTGCACAGCAGCGGTCCATTTTAATTGGAAGGCGAAACTGCCGTGCATGGCCTTTTGTTGCCACGTCGCAAGAAACTCTGCTGATTCTGCAGGCACTCAGGCGCTCTGCAGGGATCTGCCCATGGTCTTGCTGCCCATTACAGCAAAGCCCTTGGAAAACTTGAGGAAAAACATGATGACATTGGTCACACGTTAGCATCATTCGCTATGAATGAACAGCCTCTGCCACAAAAAAATAACTCAAGGAGAAGGAAAATGCAACGATAATTGCAGCGGTAAAATTCCAGGGCAGGGGCCCGGATCACTTTGCCTCCAGCACGACATTCCGGGGTTGCCTGTCAGTATGAAGGGAATGAGGATTTGTGGCAAATTTCGTGGTTTTTGTATGTTTTTGTGGTCCAAATACTTGGAGAAACCACCAATGGTTGGGAGAAATTCATGGATTCTGAGTTGGTCTCAAAATTCATTTGCCCCAAAATTGCATGGTTCAAACTAGAATTCCGAAACATATCCTCCGGTGTCATCAACCATGGCTGGTTGGAACATCCACCATTTAGTTCGACGATTTTTTCCCAACAACAAACTTCCATTTTGGAGGGAATTGTCCCATATTCTCCCACAAGTTTCTCATATTTTTGCCACACTTTGCCATGATTTTCCCATAGATTCCCAATGTTTGACTGAGGGTAATGACCATCCCGAGACCCCCCACCCATCTGCAAAGAGTTGGATGTTTGTGGCCTCAGAATGCCATGGAACCAGATTTCTGACAGGTCACTTGGGGTGGAAATCATGATTCCCAACAGGCAATGGATGGATTTCGGGGAAATTCGACAGGAAAAATCAAGGAACTCGAGGTTTTTAGCACTAAAGGTGGGGATTTCAACAAATGCAAAGGGGTATGACTCAACAAATGGGGTAGACATGGAACTACTGACTGAACTACTAAGAATTTGTATCAATTTTGGAGTATTGAAACTGTCCCCAAGGAGCTGACTCAACCAAACTGCGAGGTGACAACCACTGAATATTCTGGAACATCCACACCCATTTCGAAATATTTCAAGTACCAATACTTCATTTGCCTGGGTAACCTCGGCAGCCAGGTCCAGATCGAAGCACCAGCAAACAATTGAAACAAGTTCATTGTACAGTAACCTCCCGAGAGATAGACCAAGAATTTCCCACTGTACTGTAGGATTCTACTTGTTGCTCTTGTTGGGGGTGCTAAACTGCACAAGAAACTGGCCCATAGCAACTGGCCGGTCCTCCCCACACCCCAGGCATCCCCACTGTAATCTCCATACGTCGTCGAAGCGCTTCGACCTGGAGTGCATCGAGCATCGTCCATCCCGGCCATGGATTGGGGAGGAAATCCTCCGGAAAGAAAGGATTCAGCTAATATGGGGATTCATTTCATGTTTTTCTTGTACTGGGATTTAACAAAATCTAACATTCAATCTAACCAACAAACATAGGATGAGGCTGATGAAACCGCCCACATGTGGCTTTTTCTCGGGCATGCAATGGGTATGATTCTGGGTGTCTGCAAATGTGGTACAGTATTCCACAATATATTGCTATTTATTGGGAAGATGATCACAAGCCATCAAATTTTTGGGGGGGTTCTTCGCAGCTCCCGTGGAGTTGGATGGGGATTGATATCTGATCCCCGGAGCTTTAAGGGACGCACCGTCTTGTACCTGAGCGACACGGCACACTTTCCGGTGACCAGAGGTGACCAAACAGCACCTTTCAGCTCTCCTTCAAATGACTCAGTGTCAGGGGGCGTAGCAAAAACCGATGCAACGGACGGCTTGGATGCAACCAAAGTTTGGTGGTGGCTGTGGCAGTTCATCTTATCATGTTGTGTACAGTAGATCAGATTCCGAATGGCATCGATTGGTCTGGCTGCCACACAATTTTGTTTGCTCAGTATCATCAGTATCATCAGTATCATCAGTATCATCAGTATCATCATCATCATCATCATCATCATCATCATCATCATCATCATCATCATCATCATCATCATCATCATCATCATCCACTACATTACAACAATATATCATGGATGAACCACAATTTTCCAGACCAGCAGTCTCTCAGTGAACCAACAGAAAGTGTGATACTTTTGGCACGTGCAAATGGCAGAATCACAGGCTCAAATGCTCAGCAAAAATCTCCGGCGCACGCGACGTGGGGAATCATCACAGCCTGGTCTGTTGGTACCTGCACTTCCAACGTATTTGGGGGTTTCCTAAAATGGGGTACCCAAAAATGGATGGTTTATAAGGGAAAATCCTATCAAAATGGATGATTTGGGGGTACCCCTATTTTAGGAAACCTCCGTTTGAGCGAAGAAAAAGTAAGTTCTAGCGTCATTGGTATCATTTGGGATCTCTTGGGCCAATCCATGCCAATCCTCTATCCGCAACCTCTTGGTTCAATTTGCGTAGGCAAAGACTCTCAGTGTTGTTTCGGACCATCAATGTTGCTCTGACATTTTTGGGGGTTTTCACATCGCCTGACTTCCCAAAGTTCTGAACAGCAGCTTGATTCAAGATTTCATGATCCGGGGGGTCAACATCCATGACTCGGAGAAGTTGGATACTCAACAATGAAACCAGACCACCCTTCGGCAATGAAACATGGCTGGCTGGGATATCCCCGATAGATGGAGGTTTATAGCTAAGCAGCTAATCATCAATCAATGAGGATTTTCCAGCCAGCCATGTTTGATGACCTGGGTGGGTATCTAATCTGATATAAATATATATATATATATAGTCATCCCCAAAAAGACAGAAAAGTTAATTATCAAAAATTCAGTATGGATTCATATTTCTAGTTTTCTGAGGATAACTACAACTAACAAACAAAGATTACTAACCAACTATGTACTCACAATTGATAATGAATTCATCCAATCATATCTATAGTTTATATAGATTAACCAGCTATACAAATAGACAGGGTTGTAATAACCAGTTTTGTATCAGTTTATCAGTTAACTGTCGACAGTTAACTATAATTTTATCAAGCAGCTTTTATTATAGTTATTAGCAAATTCTGGTACTAGTATAGATGAACCAACAAACTTTCTCGCAATAACATATCCATACATATCGAGAGGTTATAATCTATAAACACCTATAATGAAAAACTATCATCTGATTATAACTACATAGATCTACATATATGGTAGGCCATACATCTAATACAAAAACTATAATCTAATACCCTCTGGTTACTTAACATAGCCATGGAAAATCACCGAACTAAATGGAGGTTTCTAGCAAAATCATCCAAAATTCGCCAGCTATTCCATGGCTATGTCAGTCATAACCAGAGGGTAGATGGTATCATTACAGCTATCCAAGCCTTGAGGATGGGATCTTCTGCCGGGATGGGCTCCGTGGCAAAGACGTCAAGTCCTTGGAGCGCTGAACGATTTGCAAGGGCTGCTGTCAAACAACCATAGACAATAATTATATAAACTATGTATATATATATATATATATGATATAATTAAATCATCTCATTCTCTGCTGTATAAACAAATAAGACACCACAAAAAACAAATCCAGATGTATTGGTGGTATTTCCAATTCTTGAATATTATTCCCTGATGATAATCTCCACCTTGGTGAACATAGTGAACCGCCCAGGCTGCCCTACCCGCGCGAAAGCGCCGTTGCGAGAGCAGCTCCGCGAGGGCTGGCTGATCACAGACACCACCGCGCGCCACGTTGATGAGCACAGACTGTCGTAGGATTGCGGAAAGCAACAAATTGGAATTGAACGATTGGAACTTTGGGGTGGAACCAAGAAATCCCGGCAAGTTTTTTGAAAATTCATGGTTTTGAAATCAAGAATATGAGATGAAAGGTGATAAATCTTCACTCGTCACTAGTAAAAATGAATAACAATGATGACAGTTTGACCAGCAACAAAGGGAGATATGAACCAGTTGAACTATGGGTCATCAGCGAAAAAAAGGATAGGAACATGTAGAATTCAAGCAGTTCGGCCACTTACCCTGAATCGATTGCAAAAGTCTGGAATCTATGGACTCGAAAGACATCTTCCAAGTGGTGCTATACTATACATGTTCTATCCAGGAACAGTGGATTTCTGTTTGGGCAGCAACACCTCCTCAGCTTTCCCTCAGCAAAGGATAGCAATAAACCTGCTTGACCAAGGTTGAGAAATTTGGTGGCAAACAAGAATCAAGGGTGCCGCCTCTGTCCGCTAACATGTCCAGGAAAATGCAAAGCTGCGAATCACAAATTGCAGTACCAGCCCCCAATGGCTCTTGTTCAAAGGGCACCTACCTCACAATACAATAAAATGGGAGGTGCAAACCCCCATGAACAACTATCAGTACTATATCAGCGCATTGAACATGTACCAAATAGTGTTATATGATGTTATATGGATTTGTCTAAAAAATATGGTATCGTATCCCCAATTGTAATTGGATTTTCACCATTGTTCTTATCAAAATCACCGTTTGGGGGTATCCCCCATTTTCAGACAAGCCCATATCCCGTATACCCTCTGGTGTTATCCAACATGGCCGGAAAATCCACCGGCCATAGTTTGTTGCTTTTCCCAGCTACAGTCACTTCCATTTGGGGATTCAAAAAATTGCTATATGTTTGATTTTCCCATTCCCATGAAATCCCATTGGTTCAACCTCCATTTCCCTTCCCATGGCTCGCCTCCGGCCGGAGCCGTTCCATCAGACTGCGACCAATGATGCCCTGAGTTTCAGCCTTGCAAGGCGAAGGGGGCACTGTCATCATTCATAAGATCATAATCAAGATGGAACATATCTTTATGCAGATAAGTATGGGATGTGTAGGTAAATTGTGGAATGATTAGTTATCTAATATTGATGTGATTATCTATGTATTGGTATAATTAATAGAGATTAATATGGTAGACTCATTTGTTTAACATCACTATTCTGATTCCTCAAGTACAAGCAGCAAAGATTTTCTGCTGCAGCGGTTTCCTGCCGGTGGGCCAGCAGGGCCAAACTCACGCAGATTCGTCTGTGATGCCTCCGAGAATATATGTGTTTGAATTTTATTCCTCGTTGTCTAAAGGTGGCCGTGCAACTGCACCCCCACCATAGGCGCCGACTCGTGCAACCTGGTGAGAATAAACAATATTCCTCCAAACTCCAAACTGCTGAAAAGATCTACTGGTGCTAAACGCAGGGAATGGGGGAATGACCTATAATAACCATTAATTCCCCCATTCCCTACCTAGCATTATTAATGGTTAAAGGGTTAGTAATGGTTATTATAATGGTTATCATCNCCATTCCCTACCTAGCATTATTAATGGTTAAAGGGTTAGTAATGGTTATTATAATGGTTATCATCCTAGGTTATGGGGGAATGACCTATAATAACCATTAATTCCCCCATTCCCTACCTAGCATTATTAATGGTTATATAAAGGGTTAGTAATAGTTATTATAATGGTTATCATCCTAGGTTATGGGGGAATGACCTATAATAACCATTAATTCCCCCATTCCCTACCTAGCATTATTAATGGTTAAAGGGTTAGTAATGGTTATTATAATGGTTATCATCNCCATTCCCTACCTAGCATTATTAATGGTTAAAGGGTTAGTAATGGTTATTATAATGGTTATCATCCTAGGTTATGGGGGAATGACCTATAATAACCATTCTGGTTCATCCCAGCAACCCCCATTCCCTACTAAGCACCAGAAAGAGGAATGTTGAAGGGGGGAACTGCCCAGGGCCGCCCATGGATGGTGAACCGTTGAGATGTGTCGCCCAAAATGGGCCCAAAATGAACATGGTCATTGGATTGGTCAACAGGGAAAATTTACAGGACACCCCTGGGAAAATCCATGGTTTCCGTTTAAGATTTTCCCTTCAACCAATCCAATGAGAAACCAACTGGATTTCGGGGGCACCATATTTTCAGCTCAAAAACATTGAGGGCCACGTGAAGGGACACAATGTCCGACTTGTCAAAGAGCTCCTGTGGGCGATGGGTCTGTGATGCATCGACTCTGGATGGTCGAGGGTCCATAGCTACTCCAGTTTTGACTCATGATCTATAGATGTTGGATGGTGATATGTCAAGTCTGCCTATGATGAATTTATTCAACAAAACTGGGATTTGTTTTTGGCCAAGACAAATGGCGGTGTAACCAAGAATCACTTGATTCTGGTTGTTTCCGGTGTTCATAAAACCGTGGATGTCAGTAGCAACAATCGGTTGCCGGGAAGACGAGTACCGCGTATGCGAAATCTCACTGTGTTGGGAGTATCCCCCTGTGTAGACACACGCAGTAGGTCTTGTACACGTTGCAACTGGGTCCATGTTTTCTTACGCCTTGCTTAGGTAAAGAAATGAACCACTTACAGATAGTCAGCCACTTTTACTTTGACCTGCCGAATGCAGATACTATGACTATAACATACGATGACTTTATGCTGGTTCTCGTTGATAAGATGCAGGGGCTCATCATTGAATTTCATCTGTCCGTTGATCATCTTCCTTTAGCAGTGTCTATTCTCTGCAAGCCGCAGCAATTCCGCTGGATATTTCAAGGCTTCTGATTTGGGCGCAACGAGACAGTGAAACACAAAGGTGTTCATCAAGAATTACCTCAGTAACCCTCCTCAAGTACCCATGAAAAATTCGCAAAGGGAACAGAGTTCATTGGTAGAATACCAATCTTATCCAGTTTTCATGATCTTTCATGGTTATCTATCCAAATTTCATGGGTATCCTTGAGGATCCAGCCATGAATCTCCAGCCTCAATGGAAACCTGTTTGCCCAGGCTATCGAACGATGGCTTCGGTCTGCGAGACCTTGGAAAATGGTGGCTTTTACTCGGGAAAATTGTGAGATCATGGCTATGAAAAATAGGATAATAAAATATAATAAGCAAAAAAACATGGGGATACCCTCTGCCACAAACTGTGGAACATCAACATGTTTTGGTAAATCATCCAACTAGATGGGCCAATTTCCATAGCTATGTTAAACTACCAAAGGCTACTGCATATAGAAACACAGCACGGGGATATCCACGCATCTCCAGGCTCCATTAGTGCTTGAGAAATGCTGGTGGATTTAAGCCACCGGTAGCCGAATTCCAGGGGAAGATAGACTTGTTGCCAGTGTTGGGAAGGGAAGAGGTACTTTGCGGGATGAAGATAACTTGAAGTCCATTCTGAAGGAGGCCAAACGGATGGGAGAAAAAG
The DNA here is from genome assembly GCA_003297045.1 of Symbiodinium sp. clade C Y103. Classification (NCBI taxonomy): domain Eukaryota; class Dinophyceae; order Suessiales; family Symbiodiniaceae; genus Cladocopium; species Cladocopium sp. clade C. The sequence goes on along the minus strand of BGPT01001406.1, from coordinate 111,537 downwards.
CGTTTTGCAACGGAAAAATCATGAGGAATATTCTTCACAACCCACAATAGCTTTATTAGAATCCCAGGGTAAACCTGGCAGTGCAGCCACGGGCCCAAAGACGAGATTCATCGATATCAACAACCCAATGCGATGGCCTCTTCGAACAAACATCTTAGTGGATACCAGCCGCTTGGCAGGACACTGAACAATTTGTCCCAAGTTTTTGTGCCATTGTTCAAAGACGTGGCAGCTACTTGGAGGTCAAAATTATGACCCAAAGATCCACACATTTGGGGCACTTTTTAGTCTTTGTTACTATTCAATATTTGCCCTTGAAATCCCAAACTATTGGCCCAATTTTGATCAGTTTTGACCTAGTTCAGTTAATCCCATCCTCCTATATCAGGTTCTTCATCCTGAGTCATCATCAGTAAATCATGGTTCATCCACCAACACGCACTGTGCCTGCCCCAATCTGAGCATTGGACCATCCCAAAATCTCTGACGGCCCAAAAGCTTTGAAGAGCTCGGCCGTCCTGCATAGAGTATACATCCCACCTGGGTTTCCATCAAAGAAATATCCGTTTGCCGTCAGGCAAACTCCCATGGTGGTGCTCAAAACTTGGTGATCCACAAGACCAAGGGTTCCAGAAAAGGACTATTCATTTCAGCATTTGAGAGTTTTCAAGTTTCATCGAAGTACACGTGCCCCGATCCTGAAGTGAAGAAATCGCAGGGGTCAAAATTGGGGGGTTCCATGCCACCATACAGTCCATACATCTAAAAAATAAACGACAAAATTGTAAATCGCTGATTGTGTTTCTAGTGTCAACCCCGGTTTCCCCGGATTAATAGACCCCCCTGACATCCAAGAAACTTGCGGTCAAAATCCAATCATTCATTCAATGATATTGTTTTGGCATCGGTATCTCATAGATCTTCAACTACAAGTAATCATACATATAATATATATATATACAAATATAGATTGACATTGTATACAATATCCACTTTTACGGGACCCAACCCATAGCTTCTGACCCACAGCTGAGATGTCAAACAGCTGGCGAATCCGAACAAAGACATCGACACCAACATCATCGCTCCTTAAGCCAATATCTCCGAGGCCGACTATGCCCACCACCTGGCCAAAACTTGGGATGACCTGCAAATGAATGCTGCATGAAATGAAAACTATTAATGCAAGTCCCCAGAGAATGGAAAATTAACCATTTTGAACTAACCAAGAAAAATCATCTGACAAGATTTGTATTCAACCATAGTGAGGGATATACTGAAATGTATACCCGTATGGTTTTGGTATATTTCGGGTGCGTCTGAAAATGGGAAATCTACACCCATTTTGTGACCATCTGAATAAGGATAGATAATGAAGATTGACACGTGGATATACGTGAATCTACGTTGTTTCCCACAATTCCCAGACAAACGTTACCATTGATCAGATCCCGAAAAACACTGAAAAATTGTTCCAGTATGTTCTGACGCTCGCCTTATGTCCAACTTGACTTTCTAGTTTGAAGTTGGTAGAACAACAAAGCAAAATAAACGAGACAACATGGAGGCAGTAGTTGTAGAGTGCCACTACTGAAACTGTTGAAAAAACATCAGAACTATCACCTAAATCACCTAGCAATCCCCGTTGCTCACCAAATGCGCGTTATACTGAAAAAAATTGAAAACAAAAATATGATGTTTCAATTTGTTTCACTGCTACAAATTGTTAGAGGTAGCTCCGTAGATCCCAACCGCAATGCTTGTTGGGTTTCAATATCTGGGTCTGGGAGTGGTGTGCCGTTGGATATCAAACCCGAAAAACCAGAACAAACCGTATGGAACCCTGGATTCCCCTTCTGCCGTTGGACTGCGAAGTTGGATAAATTCTGAACTTTGGCGCTCTATTGCGCAGCTGAGGCAGAGGCCAAAGCTGAAGCAAAACGTCAACTGGGAAAATGCGAAAGGAAGAAAGTCCCCCACCAAACATGAGAGGGGACCTGATGATAAACGAAACATACACAGATCTGGGCTTCCACAGTTCAACATACAAGGACCATGATGGTTTCTGCCTTCAAAGTCATATCATAGCTGCCCGTCCATATCTTTGCTGTCAGTAAACTCAGTGCTGTCGCATCATCAAATTCGTGCGCACTAGAAGTCATTGGCAGCTCATCCCCTACCCGCTCATGCATGCGACCCGGAGCCCCTTTCTTGCTTCCGACGGATTTGGAAGCAAACCCAATCTTGCAGTTTCTTGCATCCCGTCTCCCATAAAACGACATCAAGTTTCCAACAGCAGTGCTTGTTGTGCTTCAATCTTTGGGTCCGGGAGTGGCGCGCCGTTTGGTTGCCAAGCCCAAGGAACCGCCGGAACAAAATCGGAATGGAGCCCTACGCTGTTGGGTTGAAAAGCTGGGTCAATGGTAGGTGACTCGAGGAACTCTTCCTGAGAAACCGCAACTATTCAGAAACATCAGCCATTTCCACTTGTGAGTGCAGCGACGCGTGCGTATTCAACATGTCCCTGTGCCATCAGTCAATGCTCCCGATGAGTCTTTCCCGTGCTGTTTAGTCGCAATTTCCTATGCTAAAAGATTCAATTTGTGGTGGTATCCTGGCATTGTCAGACACACGCAAAAACATCTTGGTGGTTTTAAATCCATACATACACATATGTATATTATATATATATATACATATGGCTGGTTATCCCATAAATTGATCCATCAAACATTTTTTTTCATATCCCATGAAAATGCCACTCAATATCCCCATTATATCAGAAATTACAACATTTATAAGCCATCAACTGATCCCCCAATGGTGATATATTCAAAATATTGCTATATCAATTTACTGAAATCATACTCTCCACTATATCAACATTTATGGAGTGTAAAAGTCCCCATGAATAGTCCATTAATATCCCAATAATAATCCATGAAAGATGCCCATAATATCGCAATTTATAATGATATATAGGTTATCAGCATAATATCCTCTATTATCCCAATTAATGGCCCATCAAATATCCCTATTGTACCAACATTGTACCGCCAACAGGCCGCATCCCCATGAATATGGCCATTATATCAACCTTTACAAATAGATATGCTCATAACTATATCCATGCTATATGATGTTATCATGCGGTGGGATTATATGGATTATATCAACCGATATATCACCAGTTGATATACCCTCTAGGTATTCTGGTGAAAAATAGTTGAAAGTGAAATCTTCCATGGTTTACGTTTATACAGATTATATCAAACAACATGTACAATTCTTTATGGAGGGTAAACCCATCAGTAGAGCCATTAAAAAAGACTATCCCGTCTCATTGCACTACGTAGTTGGTTGATAGGTTTCCCTGCTATGGGTCATCATATTCCCCAATACAGGAGGTAGCACAAGTCCCCATACTAAGAAGGTATTCTTCATGGCAATTGATCCCTCAATGCTTCCCTTCTCTCCACGCCTTGTCTTTGATCTCCATCCCGCCCGAGGAATGCACCCAGCCTCCAGAACGCAGGGTCCTGGAACAACGGCATGACTCTTGGGTGGCATCCCAGCGGGCAATTCTTATTGGGAAAAACATCCATAAACTGTGGGTTTAATGGGAAAATGATGTCTAAAAATTGTGATGTTTAATTGGAAATCGGATTTGACTGGGAAAATCATCTAGATATCCCGGATTGATCTTGTCTATAGGTTACTGGGATTTTAATGGAAATATCAACCATTGCTTTTGCTCATTGCCAGGTTAGGTTGCCGGAAGGTATCCACCCCCAAAAATCAACATGGAGCTCCAAATTCATGGGTCTGGAAAATGACGTTGCTATTCAACTTGGTGATTTTGGGGTGTAAATGCTTGACGTCGTTTGGATACAACCAGAACTTGTGATGCAATACACGCACAAATTGAGATACAGTCCTTGTGTTTTCAAAAATGTGTCGGACCAGTTGTGATATCAACTGTGCTAGTCGTTTCTGTCGGGTCGACTGTCTAGCCTTCAACTCCTCAATCCTCTGGATCTGTAAAATCCCTTGACTTCTAGCCGCTAGCCCTCCCCTCCCCCCAAAAACATGGATCTTTGGAAAACGCCCCGTAGATTGAAATCTTTCATTTCCATCCCAGCTACACTGCGGTAGTCAAACAGAGCAATAGGAAATCCCCGAACTAAATGTGCATCTAAATGATTCTAAATGAGACAATCATCGAACTAAATGAGATATTTTCCAGCACGTAATGTTTGATTACCAGAAGGTAAATGGATTGGAATCCCCATTGTTGACGGTTACATTCCCTTCAAATCCCCGTTCAACTCCATGAAATCCCCACTAAATCCGGCGCAAAAAGGTATCCTTTCCGACGCTGGGATCTCTCGATACACTGCCAGCGCCAGACCGACCTGGCAGGGAAGGAGGGTGTGGCGTTTGGGCGTTCCTAACTCAAGGGGGGAATACCTCCAAGTTGGTATATCAATGTATCATACGTTTTACCTTTTTTATGGTAAACGTTTGAATGAAGTTGACAACTATAAAATATTGTGGTAATTATAGCGTTAAACAATCGAAGATATATATATATGTTATCTTTTGGTATAATATACGGGGCCTGTAAATTTAGAAAGGGTCATGTATGGTCACTATAGTGGTAATAAATATGTATGGTACTGGATTGATAGTTTTCATGAAGTGGCAAACCCAGTTATCATCCAAGTTAGTGTGAACATGTTTGATGTGGTTTGGTGCATCCCTGTTTTAGGAACCACTAGTATATAGAAGAAGAAAGAACGTTGCCGATGATCCTAGGTATTCCCACCTCCTGGGCAGCCACGAAACCCATTTCATCACTCAAAATCTATTTGACTCTATCTGTCTTGAGCTCAACAGGTTGCGGCATAGAAATTTGGTAGCCCCAGATGGCTGGAACAAATTGGCCGGCGCGACAGAGAGCTCGGCCACAGAATCAGTGGAGTAGGCTGGGACCTGGGGGCACAGAGTGCTAGGAACAGCCAGCTGCATCCAGGAAATAGAGACTTGATTGATGGTATTTCTGTGGATGTCTCTGGATATTGCTGTCTATCTTGATTTCATTGACATATGACTGATATTTCAAAGGAAGTCTATTTTGAAAACTTCGGAGTTACGGGCCATTGTCATGGTTGGCGTTCTCACCATCATGTCAACCACATCATTCATCATCATGTCAACCACACCATCATGTCAACCACCCATCATCAAGCAGTCGAAGTGTAACAGTTCGGGAATGTCTCAATCACAGGTGAAAAATACTCTCGGGGGGGAAACCTTATGTTTTTTGGATAAAGTGGCTTCCGTGGTCGCCGCAGTAGGGTCTCTGTTGTGCAGGCCTCGATCTGGGAACGATGGTGACAAAGGAGAAGGAAATAACGTGGAATCATACAAACCGTGACAGCATGAAGCCATGCATACCAGTAGTTCCCGCACGAGGCGGGGCGGAAGTTGCCTTAGGGATATACTATAAGAACTCTTTCATCTACAGAACTTGCTTGCGCCGTGCGGGAGCCAGGCCCGTGCGCGCGTGCGCTGCGCACATGTGCTGCGCTTCACACTGCACACTTCACACTCCACACTTCAAAACTTCACACTGCATACTGCACAATCCACATGTCACACTTCACACTGCACTCTTCACACTGCCGTCTTCACACTTCACACTGCGCTCTTCACACTCCAGACTTCACACTTGCACACTTGCATACTGAACTCTTCACACTCCACACTTCACACTGCACTCGTCACACTCCACACTTCAAACTTCACACTGCATTCTGCACAATCCACATTTCACACTTCACACTGCACTCTTCACACTGCCGTCTTCACACTTCACACTGCGCTCTTCACACTCCACACTTCACACTGCACTCTTCACACTGCACACTTCACACTGCACTCGTCACACTTCACATTGCACTCTTCACGGTCCACGCTTCACACTGTGCTCTTCACACTCCACACTTCACACTGAACTCTTGACACTCCACACTTCACACTTNACTCTTCACGGTCCACGCTTCACACTGTGCTCTTCACACTCCACACTTCACACTGAACTCTTGACACTCCACACTTCACACTTCACACGCACTCTTCACTCCACACTTCAGACTTTACACTGCACACTTCACGTTCCACACTTCACACTCCACACTTCATCTCATCCAATCTGATCTCATCTTATCTCTCTTTACCTTAATCCCAACTCATCTCCACTCATCTCATCCCATGTCCTCCCATATGACATCTAAGCTTGCAAAAAGCACTTCCCAGCACTACTTCATACTACAAAGCTTGCACAAAGCACTTCCCAGTACCACTTCCTACTACAAAGCTTGGACTAAGCTCTTCCCAGTACTACAAGGCTAACGCAAAGCACTTCCCAGTACTACTTTGTGCTACAAAGCTTGCACAAAGCACTTCCCAGTACTACGTTGTACAAAACTTGCACAAAGCACTTTGGAGTACTACTTTGTACTACAAAGCCTGCACAGCACTTCCCAGTACTACTTTGTGCTACAAAGCTTGCACAAAGCACTTCCCAGCACTACCTCGTACTACAAAGCTTGCACAAAGAGTACTACAAAGCTTGCACAAAGCACTTCCCAGTACTACGTTGTACAAAACTTGCACAAAGCACTTTGGAGTACTACTTTGTACTACAAAGCCTGCACAAAGCACTTCCGAGTACTACTGCGTTCACAAAGCAGCTTGCACAAAGCACTTCCCAGTACTACTTTGTACTACAAAGCTTGCACAAAGCACTTCCCAGTACTACTTTGTACTACAAAGCTTGCACAAATTATGAATGCCAACCTGGCACATTCATAATTATAATACTGGCACTACCTGGCACTACCTGTCGGTATTTAAAGATGATAATTATCTTAACTGTTGATAATTTCTTTGTTGATATTGTTAAAAAAACTGATGATATTAGCTTAACTTTGTTGATAATTATCTTAACTGTTTAACTGATGATATTGTTGAAATATGCTGAAATGGAAGCGACCACCCGCCATGTCCCCCGGCATTCACCACTGAGATGCCCCTCTCCTTGCACGCCTCGGCCGTCGTTTGGGGATGCCCGGTGATTTCTTGGGAGAAGCCGCAGCTTGGCCGCAAGGTTCCACATAAAGTATGTACTTATACATATATATATATATTATGCATGATGTGAATATTACTATTATTTATATATATATATATATAACCCGTGATACATATTCATATTATATACATATCTATATGTATATATATACATATATTATGCATGATGTAAATATTACTATTATCATTTATATATATATATATAAAAACCCAGTGATACATGTTCATATTATATACATATCTATATGTATATATATACATATATTATGCATGATGTAAATATTACTAGTATCATTTATATATATAAACCCAGTGATACATATTCATATTATATACATATCTATGTATATACATATATTATGCATGATGTAAATATTACTATTATCATTTTTATATATATATATATCAACCCAGTGATACACATTCATATTATGTACATATCTATGTATATATATATATTATGCATGATGTAAATATTGCTATTATTATATATAAACCCGGTGATACATATTCATATGATATACATATGTATGTATATATATATATGTGATGCACTATGTAAATATTACTATTGTTATATATAAACCCGGTGATACATATTCATATATATTATACAACATGTATATATATATATATACATAGTGATACATAAACATATATATATATATACACATATATGAGGGTTAACCACGGTTTGGGGGCCCCCTGGGGAGCAACAAAGCCAGTTTATAAACCACTTGGTTTGTTCTTGCAAAGCCATATAATATATATATATACATACATACATGGTTCCATAGATATGTGTATATATATATATGTAAATATATATAAGGTATATATATATATATAGATAAATATAAATATATATATATATGTAAATATTTATATTTATATGTAGAATATATATATATGTAGATTATATTTATATTTATATGTATGTATGTATGTATGTATGTATGTATTTATGTATATATGTATGTATGTATGTATGTATGTATGTATGTATGTATATATGTATATTCATATGTATGATGTATGTATGTATGTATGTATGTATGTATGTATGTATGTATGTATGTATGTATGTATGTGTGTCTGTATGTATGTATGTATGTATGTATGTATGTATGAATGTATGTATGTATGTATGTATGTATGTATGTGTGTCTGTCTGTCTGTCTGTCTGTATGTATGTATGTATGTATGGATGTATGGATATTCATATTGTAAATATGTCACTGTATATTCATCACCAGTCTTGGTGGTGGAATCCACATTTCTTCGTTCGTGAACACACCTGGGTGTTGCATTCAAACTCCGAAAAACAAACAAGTGATTGCTGGCGAAATTCCCCAGCGTTGTTCCTCAAAAGTCCCTTCAAACCATGGCCTTTGACAAAAACCCATCGCCCATCCATCACGATCACCTCTAGGTCCACATGGTTGAAGCCCGTGAAGGACACAGCCACCAACTTGCAATTGGGATGCCTCGGCCGCCGAGGCAAATTGGTTGAAATTCTGTAAGAATTCCAGGCGCTGTTGCCAGCATCCTCCGATTGGAAATTGAAAAGATGATAGTGGTTTCTTTACAAATCATGGGAAAACTCCTTTCAATCTCCAAATGTGTTCAGTGGTTTCCCTATGAAAATTGCAAGTTTGAGGTGATATAACTTATAACACATGTCTGTGTTTCTCAAGATGCTTGTCTCAATGGATCGGTTTTCAGCGACATTCTACAGGAAACCATTGGTTTTTGCCAAGCATGGGGTGACCTGTAGCGCTTCTCTTGAGCCAAAGCATTGATCATTCATGGTGAAAACTTGCCTTTCCTCAGAAGTGGCAGCTTGACCCACCAACAGACAATTCAGCCGTAAGTTGACCCACAAACAGGTTGCATCCCAGTTGGTACAAATGTGATAAATGACCCATGTAAATTTGGGGTATATCCGGTATATCCCACATATATAACTGGGTTTTGATATGGTTACAACTCACTTACAAATTGGGATGCAGATCCCATGCCATCCATGTCATTCTGTACCTGGAATCCTTCAAAAGTTTCCTGTTGGGTTTTTATCAAGAGCAGTTCAGTTCTTGGGAAAATACGAAGGCACACATATATGGCTACAGTTACCTTCTGGCAATTGAACATGGCTATGGAAAATGGCCTATTTATAGATGAGTTGCCGGTCAAAAAGGACGATTTTCCATACTTGTGTCAAACTACCAAAGTGTATGTGCCACATAAAGTTTCCAAATGCTTCCAGCCTGGAGAGCATAATGCAAATTATGGATGGTGTAGGCCCTAGCTCAGGCTCAAAGCAAAGAAAACAGTGCTGCTTCGCCAACCCAACTGAAGTTGGAGATCTAAAAATAAACCGTATCAATAAAATAAATAAAGTCCTGTTTTTCTTAAACCAAACTTAAACAATTGGGTTTCTCATCTCATTGGATCGGGCTTTCTTATCTCATTGGATTGGTTTTCGCACGCAAATGACAGATAACGCAACCATGGTTTCGCGCAGAACATTTCCCCAGAAAATAAAAAAAGAAAAGCAGAGAGGTTTCCTGCACACTAGATGTTTCCATCATCTTCCCTTGAACCGCATTCAATCTGAATAAATTATCAACTAGTTACAGTGCCGTCGCGACCTGAGGTCGCAGCATTGCAACATAATCTAGATACGGTGATTGTTATCCTCCCAGTATATCCATTTATATCTCCATTGTATCCCTATATCTTGATGGTTTATATTCATATCATTTTATATCCATCATTATCCCTTTGATTATCCCAGAATGCCCATATCCGCTTACTATCCCACTATCAGTTTCAATAGTGCTATGTCCGCAGTTAAGCCCTGTCACAATAGGTAGTGATCGGATCAAGAATTATCATGGTTATCTCAGTTGTATCAGTAATGTCAAGGTGGGATTAATAAACCCCCTAGTAATGGTTAATGTCAACCACTATTTGGGGAATCCTCCATGATTAATAAACCATGGTTTATTAATCCAATGACGCCTTAAAAAAAAACATCCCACTGTATCCATGTATATCCCATGATATCGATATCGATTCATCCCCGTATTACCCTCTAGTAAACCAACATTAACTATGGAAAATCACCATGTTTCATGGGAAAATCAACTATTTCTATGGTCATTTTCAATAGCAAACTGTTAGTTTACCAGAGGGTATATCCCAGATCCAATGGTCAATCAAATCCCACATTAAATACCCCGCAAGAAACCTTGGTGGAATGCATTGGATCCATGAAAATGCGGTGTGGCCCAGTCATTGTAGGTATTTGATGCTAGAAGGAAGGGATTACATGTATATTATATTATCTTATCTTACTATATTCTATTACATTATATCAGAGATTATCAGAGTATATCATAATCATATCATATTATAATCATATCATATTATAATCATATCATATTATAATCATATCATATCATATTGTAATCATAGTAAAATATAATATAAAAACCATATTATGTTTTGATCATACTATATTATAAGCATATTGTAATATGTGTTATCATATCATATCATATCATATTGTGTTATAGTGTATCATATCATTTTATATAATATCATTTCTTATCTTGTTATGTTATATCATGTTGTATCATATCTTTTTGTATTATGGTGTATTGTATTATAATATACCATTTCTTGTCTTGATATACTACATATAAATTATATCATATAAGATTTTGTTGTCTCAACTTATGTTCGATGATAATCATATCATATCATATCATACCAGATCATTTCATATTATAGTCAATCTTTGATTCAGTACCTCCATGATGCTGAGGAAACAATGGTTTTCCTTACTGCAATCCCATCCAAGAAGATGCTATTATTTTCCCCCTGGAATCAACCAGGCTTGTGAGAAAATCGACCATTTAGATCCATATCCATTTAGTTCGATGAGATTACCAAATTACCATGTAAAGTCATGTAAATATCCTTTTAGGTGGGGGATTTCCAAGCCAGCCAGGTCCAGCCAGGTTCGATTGCCTGGAAGACCGGATGGAAATGACATCAAAGTATCGCACGAATTCCTAAAATGGTATTATAATAGGCTGATGATGGTATCATGTTCTCACTAATCCAATGATCAATCCAATGATTATGATACAGAATGGTACGATATTGGGAATTATCAAGAATTATGATTGATCATATTTGATAATGATCATCATTTGAGATGATCACCACATGTTTTTGTTTGCCATACTAATGTGCCGCATCTATTTTCCAAAGGGCCAGGCACACATCTGTTACTACGTGCTGGGCTGTTCAGAAATTTCTGTCAGACTCAGCTGACATCCAGCTCNAGGTTCTGATGCTCTGTACATCACTGCTGAATGAAAGCTCGTCGCCAATCGTTGGCAAAGTCGATGGGGGTACGGCTGCGCCAGCAATGTTCGAAACTGTCCACCTTCAGTACCTTGAAGTTGGACATGAGGAAGCCCAGTGCGAGCACACAGCCCGTGCTTGGTCTTGCATTGCCTCAGGCAGCCAGAAATGTCAAGGTTGGACCACAGGAGCCTAGTGCGCTTTCTGAAGGGTTTACCATCCATGCAGAAATCAGTATATCCCCATTCGGTATCACGATGTTGAAGCAGATGTTTAATTGGAGGTGCCAGCCACAATCTTGATGTATGAGGATTTTCCAACGCTACTGGTACCCCATGTTGCATACAACACCTGAAGACTTTGGCCGTGAACCGCATGAGGATGTTCCCCACTTGGACTTTTTGAAGATCTTTGGGAGAGAGGTCAGGAAGTCCCAGGATATGGAGATGGTCATCCCTTAACGGTCCAGGTCCTCTTCCGTCCCAACGTCTCGCCCTACTCCAGCTACTGCAAGGGGTACCCAACCACACATAAGCAACCTGGTTAGTGGCAATCAAGTGGAGGATTTGTTTTTGAGTTCTTTTGGAGGTCAAGTCAAATTGTGGCCCATGACAAATGTCGATCTCCACGCAAAACACCTTTTTTAGCCGCCGTCGGACTGCACGTGAAAAATGTCCGGACCCGCTGAAGATCTCTCTTCCGTCCCACTTGCCAGCTTCTAAAATCTTGTTGATCCAGGCTTCTGCCTGGCTTGCCTCGTGCTTCTGCTGGCCGGTCAAGTTGTCGAAGACCTGAGAGATCCTGCCGCCGTTGGCGTATCGTTTGACACTTTTTGGCGCCTCCCATCGTCCTCTCTTTTGGACATCCGTCAGACTTCGTAGTCCTGTCAGGACATCTGTCGATGCACTGCCGTGCCTGATCTGGTAGGTGCACGTGATGCCGTGCTGGTCGTACCCAAGGTTGTTAGATTCTCTGGGTTCTTGTTTGTTAATGCAACCAAAGTGATTTTTTGGAAAAAGCATATGTGGCCATGCATTTCCTTTTGCGACGAAAAATGCTCTTCAGAGCTCAATGATCTGAAGAAAATGTATATTTCAGTCATGTCCCAACTCAATCACTGTAAAATCAGCACATCGCAGAATGAAAGCCTATGGATTTCAATGGTTTCCGAAAACTATAGCCGCACACGTGTTGAAAAAAACAGCATGCGACGCGCTTTTTCTGCAACAAAAGCNGCAGAATGAAAGCCTATGGATTTCAATGGTTTCCGAAAACTATAGCCGCACACGTGTTGAAAAAAACAGCATGCGACGCGCTTTTTCTGCAACAAAAGCGCGCGGCAGAGTCGTTGCTCACCTTGCTACTGCGGCAAAGTGCCGCTGCCTTTGCGTTATTCAAACCGCTCCAAATCCATCATTCTTTGGTTTGCAGCACAGAGCCGCTGTTCTTCCTGACAAAATTTGCGGCCAATGTATTCCCCGCTCATCATCTTTTACTACTTTTTGCCTTTTCCCTTGGTTTTGGGGGCTGCCTTTCCTTTTCCTGCGGGCTTTGCTGTTTCTGCTGGGGCTGCATCTNCCGCTCATCATCTTTTACTACTTTTTGCCTTTTCCCTTGGTTTTGGGGGCTGCCTTTCCTTTTCCTGCGGGCTTTGCTGTTTCTGCTGGGGCTGCATCTCCCGCTTTCCTTTTTTTTGCGGCAGGCTCGGCTTCGCTGCGGCTTTACCGCTTGCTTCCTTCTTTCTCTTCGCATTGTTATCTTTGTTCCCTTTTTCCTTTTCTGGCACTGCAAGAGCGCTTGTGCGGGGGCCATTGTGCGGGGGCCATCCGCTGCTTAACTCCAACCGCTAGGCTCTGCGGGACTTCGCCGCTGTCGCTTCCTTGGGCGGGGCAGGCCTTCAACATTGGACATAGCTGCGAAAGTTTCCTCAGAAGAAAAACGGCACTGGNCGCCGCTGTCGCTTCCTTGGGCGGGGCAGGCCTTCAACATTGGACATAGCTGCGAAAGTTTCCTCAGAAGAAAAACGGCACTGGAGAGATTGCCTTTGTCGAAAAAGATGCTGGGAACGGGCAAAATGTTGCTGGTTCCTAACTCATTGATGAAAATATTGCGCTGCATTGATTTTTGATGGAAACTGCTAAATTTCACGACAGTTGAGATTAAAATGGGCTAACAGCAGCTATTTCCCATTATTTTTGCTTGAAAGCTGTGGCTGCGGGCATGAATCAACTTTCTCGAGGCTTGCATGGTTCTGAATTGCATCCCCTGGGGTTCTGAGAAGATGAAGTGACCAAAACCATGAAAAAATTGATTCAAGAGGGCACGCCCGAACAAGCCCGAACAAGCCCGAACAACGCCCGANCCCCTGGGGTTCTGAGAAGATGAAGTGACCAAAACCATGAAAAAATTGATTCAAGAGGGCACGCCCGAACAAGCCCGAACAAGCCCGAACAACGCCCGAACAACTGTGGGCTTCAAAAAGTTTCAAATTTTACCAAAAACTCAAAAACGGGCAAAAGCCCGAACAAGCCCGAACAACGCCCGAACAAGGCCCGAACACCGAAGAAATCTATGAACCAGGTATCTTGTTGTGGGAAACCAAAATGAAAGAGATGCCCAACGAGAAGTGCTAAGTTGAGGAAGGCTGGCTTGACTTCAGACCAAATAAGATAGAAACGGATAAAATCATATGCAAAAACCACATTTCCATTTGAATTTTGGAGAATTTGGATGAATTTTGGAGTTTGTGGGTGAAAAACACAAAATTGAAGATACTTGGGAAGAAAATTGGAAAATGGAACCGGGAAGAAATATGATGAGGTTGGTCTTGTTGAATCCCCAAAAGAAACCTCATCTAAAGATCCCGCATGGCCTTCTCAACGGCTCCAGGCTGCCTTTTTGACTTGAAGCGGACGCTGCAGGTCTGCAGGTCTGTTGCAGCTCACGCCGCTTCCTTTTTTTGCAGCGTTCGCCGCTTGCAGCTTTCGCCGCTTACTTCCCTTGCAGTTCTCGAGAGCCGCTTAAGGTCTCAGAATTCTTCTGCTTCTGACGGGTTTCCGTCTCCCGCTTCTTTCGTGCTGCTCTCTCCAGCGATGTCTCGTTGGATCTCCTCTTTCTCTTTTTTCTCTGGCTCTTCGATCTCTTGTGTTTCTTGCTCTTGCGCGGTGGCTCCCGCTCTGTTCTCTGAGAAGATGCAGAAAGCTATGTGTTTTGGCCAACTCTGTCACCCAGGCCTTTTCAGGAAATAGCCGTCTGCGCAGGCAGCTTTCGCCGCTGCTTCCTTGAACATGGTAAGCTGCTCGCCCAGNTTTTGGCCAACTCTGTCACCCAGGCCTTTTCAGGAAATAGCCGTCTGCGCAGGCAGCTTTCGCCGCTGCTTCCTTGAACATGGTAAGCTGCTCGCCCAGCAAAGGGCGACAAAAACAGTAAAACCATGGCAGCCCAGACCCTGTATGCCTTTGGCATAGCGCTCTGCCCCGATGGTTTCAATGTCTTTAGGAAATCGATAGCAAACATTCTTAGAAACCAATGCCATGACATGCATCCCATCGAGAAATGGTTAGTCTTTTCTGTAGCAGCACAGCGGCACAGCTTGAGTAGCAGTTGAGCAGTTTGGCGGAAAGCGGATAAAGTTTCANGTCTTTTCTGTAGCAGCACAGCGGCACAGCTTGAGTAGCAGTTGAGCAGTTTGGCGGAAAGCGGATAAAGTTTCAAGCCTCCACGCCTTCAGCTGGCAAGGGCAATCAAATCTCTTGTCTCCGCAAGTAAGTTGTGGCCACAAAATTGAAATCAGACAGAAATGAATTAACGACACACAAAGAAAACATCGTCGCAATTAATTTGTTGATCCTTTTGTGTTTTTTACCAAAATACGCAAAAGCTACATGCTTTCAATGGTCCAGCCCTATTCGAATTAAAACCACTTCCAAACAAGAACCAGAACGAATCTAACACTACCGTCTGGCTCCAATGCATGCTTCAGTCCAAGATGCTCAAAAGAATCTCGTTCCAACTTGAGTTCATCAAAATGGTTGGTTAAAATTTTGAGCAACTTTTCTATTTCACTTGGACGGCCAGTTATCTTCATGTCATCTACATGAACACTAAGCAGCAAACATAGTTGGTTATCGGGACCATGGTGTTTTGCAAACAGCTGTCGGTCTGTTTGTGTGGCTGTCAGACCAGCTTCTTTCAAAACACTTTGGAGAGCGATGTTCCACAGTCGGGGTGCGTCTTTCAGCCCAAAACCGGGCTTTAACAAGGACAAGCATTCCTCTGCTGGATTGAAATCGGACATACCAGGCAACGTTGCAACGTTCTCAGGAGTTCTTCTGAGCCACTGGGCAAGGCGATTTCCACCACACGAAGTGGCTGAGAACTATCTAGTTTGGCCAACTGCTGGAATGTGATTCCTCTTCAAAATGCTTTGGAGACGTCGGCCGAACAAGAGGCCAGCCAAACTGGACGGACGCAGCAAGGACAATGCGCTGTCCCCATCTTGAGGTTGTCCCAGAAAAGGTACTCAAGGATTGTCTACCTTGAAATCCTTGGGCCACAAGACGACCATTAATGTCCTTGCGACCTTGAATCTGCTTCCACTTAAGTACCCATTTGCTTCTCAGCAGATTGGTGCTCTGAGACAATGGCATTCTTCGCCATGCACCATGTTTGCGCCAGCGATTGAGTTCCTTCATCATCGCTTGTCTGCATTGCTCTGTGTTTTGCAAAGCATCTTCACGAGTGAGAACATTATGGGTTCTTTCAATCACCGCTTGAGAAGTACAGCTTTGACCATCGTTCTGATGATATTCAAACACAAGGCAGGCATCTTCATGTGGCAACAAGGATTCTGTTGCAGTCGGCATCAGCACGCATGCATGGAGTTTGGATGATATTTCCAATTCAGTAGGTTCATCATCTTCGGTCACGATGAAGATTTCTTCAGCAAGAGGATACGTGCATGGAGCTTGAGGAGGTGCGGCAGCACATGTCCATGCAATCATCTCGTCGGATTCCAGGTCGAACCCTTCTTCAAACAAAACCAATTGAGTTTCCAATGAATCAAGATCTGATGGGTTATTATCGGGATCAGGATTATCACCAGGAGGACTATTGGAACTTATGGCTGATTGGTCTACTTCGGCTGTTGGACTATTGGGATTAGGACTATCGGGATTCGGACTATCTGGATTTAGGTTTACATCTTGGGTGATGTCGGTCAGCACGATTGGATCTTGCAAGTCGGCTATCAAGGAAGGCATCAGGGATCTCACGGATGATCGGCATCCGAGGCTCGCGCACACCACCGATGTTGGCAGCATCTGCGTTGAGCTTTCGCCGTTGGGCAATTGCTGTCCCATCTTCCATCAAGAATTGCACGAAGGCTACTTTATCAGGATGTTGAGCATTGGCAAGCGGCATCGGGTTTACGGGTCGGTTGCCATCTGCAAAGGCATGACACCAAGCTTGAAAATGCGGCGGCTGCCACCAACAAAACATTGAGTCATCACACATGATACCTGATACAGTTTTCACATTGTGGCCAAAACGGAAACTGAAGACACCAAGCAGTTAGAGATTGACTGCGGCTACATGCAGTCCAGCCGCAAGCACATCTTGATGATCCTTGTTCCCTTCGCATGCAATCCAATGTTGGTCCTTGCAGATCCATCCCAACCTCATCACACCATTAAAGGCTTCGGCAGCTCGTCTGAGTGTTTCGATGGGTGAGGATCCACCTCCAAAGAAGATGAGGTTTCGGCCTTGCCATCTAACACCAACCATGCCATCACGCAGAGACGTCAGATCACAGACAGTCGCTGGACCATTGCATCTGGGCACGTCTTTGGATAATGTTGGCCTGTAGATATCCACTAGGTCTCCAACCTGGAGTTCAGCAAGTTCACCAGCAGGCCTGGCTCTACTTTTCTCAGCTCGCTTCACCTTGTCCTCGGCTGAGGCCTGAACCATAGAGCGAGTGGCAATCGCCCGAATCTCTGCTGCATTTTCTTTGATTACTGAATCATCCTCATGAGACATGACATCTAAAAGGCGTGGCGTTCGACCATACAAGGCTTCATAGGGTGAATAACCATTACAGGAAGTCTTTGCGAAAGTAGCTTCTTGCAGGACATGTCCAAATGATACACGAAGGCCTTGCTTTGTTGCTTCCATGTCAGTCAAGTGGATTTGACGACGCAACCATTCATTGTGTCTTTCAACAATGGCAGCGTGTTGATTCTTTGCCTTAAGGTGAAAGTTGATATCGAATGCTTCAAGCACAGCTGCGGCCTTCTCATTCACCCCTTCCTCTTTGGTCTGGAATCAGACAGCCAGGGCAACCATACTGATTGATCCAACGGCTGCGAATGCCATCCAAGATGCTGTCGGTTGTGCGGTCAAGCAATTTAACAGCTACTGACCATCGGATGCATCTGTCAATCATGTGCAGGATGACATGCGTTCCAACGAACAACAAATCAATCTCAACTTCTTGATTGAACTTTTCTGGAGGGCGTGAAGCTATGGACTTAGATCCAGGTTTGGCCCATGCACGGCACATTTCACATGTTGAAACTCTCATCAACAAGCTTAACTACTTCAACCGGTACTCCATCTGCAGCTGAAAGTGTTGACATTCTTTTAGCAGGTACAACTCCCTCACGCACAGATCGCAAAAGTTGGAGGGCTGTTCCTATATCATATTTGGACCAAATGGGTTGTGATCAGCTACTGGGACTCAAGCTCTCTCATCATCGCCTGGCAAAGGAATGGGAGCAGCTGCAGCATCAGCACTTGCTGCATCAATCAAGTCAGGGTCATTTCCAGCTTGAACCTCAGAACTGCTCTTAGCCCTTCTGGTTTTAACCTTTCAGGCTCAACTGCTTCTGCGGCAACTGCGGATCATGAAGCTCCAGCGGCTTCTGAAGGTTCTAGAGGCTCTTACAGCAGGATCGCTAGGATGGTGGCCACGTCTGGCACGTCCAGCTTCGGTGCATGTGCTGGCCACAGCCCAGCGGCAGTTGGGGTCCAAGGTGTGCACTGGGCTTGACCTGTGTTTATTTCGACGACAGGCCGGGCAAGACCAATCGGTCGGCAGCTCATCTTTGTAGCGACACGTTTCGTCGCGGTTGTGTCGCGGATCATCCCGCCGACAATGGCCCCTACACCCTGGACAAGTTATCGTTGGATAGAAATGGAACGACTTATGGGGTCTGTCTTGAAGGGAAATGAGATTGGCTATTACCAGAAGCTGTGCATTTCCACAGGTGATAGGGCCACCTTTCAGCTTCTGATGTCACCTTTCCATGCTGATGTTGCTCAAGACAAAACTTTCCATCCAATCGGCAGGCTAACATTTTGTTGGAAACAGCAAATTTTGTTGGCTTCTTAAGATGGATACCCTGCCTGCTTTTCAATCCAAAACGATATTGATCACAAAAGGCTAACTGATATTTGTCCGCAAGCTTGACCCATTCAGGCAAATCAAACATTGTACTGTTACGAGGCTGTTCAACCAAGAAATGCTTGCCGCGGGCAAGTTGCGAGGCTGCAACTTCGGCACACCAGCGAGCAAGTGGGACACCATCCTGTCTGGCTCTTCCAACAGCTTCTGGTTGAATCACCTCATTGAGAAGTGCCCAAGGGCCAAAACCCTTGCAAGGTGGTGCCATGATTACAACATCAGGATCATTTTGCTGCAAGTATGCTCGGAGGCTCTGGCGGTCGGTTGCTTTATTGAGATCTATCCCACGCTCAATCTCAAAGTTGTTACCAGTGGTGAGTCCATGCAACCGTGAACACAGTTTGGAAGTCAATCCTTCACCGCTAAAGGGCGTTTATAGGTTGGAGATAGGTCTTAACTCTTTGATGCAGCTGCCCAATCCCGTCAACAGATTCGGTGCATTCATCGGCATCTCGAAACACTTCATGGAAGGCAAATTGGTGCACTGCATGATCCATGAACAACAACAACTGTTCATCTTCAAGGAACAATTGGGTAAAGTTGGCAACTTCATCTGGAGAAACCTGGATGCTTGAAAGGTCATTACCCATATCATCTTGGTGCTGCTCCACAAGTTGCTTTCTCTTTCGCACCTGAATGCCAGCTTTCTTGTGTTCCTTCTGGCGGTTGGCTTGCTCAGTTGGGAAGGATTGAGCAGCAGGTGCAGCGGAAACGGAAGGTTTATTCTTAATAGTTGTGGATGTTGACATCTTAACAACTGGATTACTAAGGACCCTTCCTACTCTGGTAGATTCATGGGATGATGACCTCACTGTCGCAGGAGATATAGTTTCGGATGAACAGAAGTTCTTGAGTTGGTCTTAGATGTTGCTCTGGAGAGCAAAGCACTGACACGTGTGCTGTTGGCTGCGTTGGCATCAAGTTCGTCGGCCATGCTTGGTCTATTGGATGTTGTTACACTTGACATTGACTCAGGTTGTCTGTCAAGGGCGTCTCGAGCTGCACTCAAAAGTTGTTGGATGATACCTGGAAGAACTAAGGCTTCAACTGTTCTGGGATCATTTAGTTGCTTAAGGGTAAGATGGCTTTTAGCAGTCCGGCACAGGCATGTGCTGCGTTCATTGAGCAACACATTAGAACAAATTCTAGAAACTGCCCTGCAAGGATCTTGATCTATAGGTTGATACCTGCACCGGCATCTGGGTCTGAAGTTCTCGGATGGCTCGGAGGTTCCATCCTTCTGACTTGAAATTTCCTTCGATCACCGCTTTTCGTCGTGATCAAATCTGTTCAAGAACAAGTCTGGCAAGAAATTCAGAGCGTTTGTTATCACGCTTATTCCCAGAGCCACATGCAGGGCCAGCTAAACGTATCCAAAGGAAAAAAAGGTTTCTGGGCATCTAACTGGTCAGCAATATTATTGTATTGTTGTTGAGAATACAAATCATGATAGATGGCAAAAATTGGGCCCACCCCGAACTCGTGCAACAAGGCTTGTCTCAGTCCGCTTTGATCTGAAATGATCCAAGCACCGCATTCAACCAAGGCCGGTGGCTTCACACATGGTACACTTCAGATTCACGCTCATGCAGGGCATGCACTGCTGGCTCATGGCTATTTGTTTGGGTTTGGAGTTTTGTGTCATGAGCTTCACTAACTAAACCATGGGAACTCGTCACGCATCAGCGATTTGGGGCTGAGCGACCGGTATCTGCAGATCTGGTGTGTCTTGTTGGTCTCGTGGCAGGAGCTGACTTCGGAGGAGACTACCTGTTCGATGCGGCACAGCGACCGACTCAGACGTCGTTGTCACGGCTGTCCTCCTTGGCACTGCAACAGACTCAGTTGTGTATGGCACCCCACCCGTAACTCCACCACGGGCCTGTGATCATCCAATCTGGCCCTGGCATCTGATACGGACCACGGGGAGGTGGAGTGACACCACGCACAGGAGATGGCATTCTTGCAGTGCGGCATTGAACCTGGAAATCCAACCTCTGATTTTCCAAAATGGTGGATGAACTGGATCTACCCCTGTCTCTCTCAGCAAGCGGTTGCATTGGCAGTAAAAGATGTCCACTTTAACTGGATTCCAGGTGCAGGATTTGAGAACCAGGAGAGCACTTGATTTCCAATGCACCAGGGCCTGGAAGAATCAGGAGCTTCCCATGTGTGTCCAGTACGGCTCATTTCGACTGCAGGCTGTGCAAGCCAAGCAAAGGTGGAAGCTCGCTGTTTGGAATCACTGGAGCTGTGTAACTGCGTCGTGTCGTGCCATTCTCAATGCTCAACAACTGAAATTCCACACTCAGAGCCCTGTCTGCTTGCTGTGATGACTTTCCAACACCTGAGACACTGAGCAGCTGCTCCAATCTCTTCATGACTGCTCGGGTGTTCCAACCGTCTCATGGCGGCTTCTCCAGCAAGGTTGTCAGGGGCTCCTGGATCAGCAAGCAAACCAACCAAACCTGAACTATTGCAAGTTCTGAGGCTGTGAAAGTTGTTGACATGCGGGGCACTGGCAGTTGATGACTAAACAGTTTCCCACCATGGAGGATATCCTGCACTGGCTTCGTCTGCATCTGGAGCTTCGGAACTGGCATCGGTGGCTTTCGGCTCAGGTACTGGGCTACCTGCATTGGTCAACGACCGTTGGGGCATTGCAGCGCGTGGCATTGAAAAAGGTTGATTCACGCGCCCCATTCCTGCCAGCAGCTCAGATAGCTGCAGCGTTGTGGCTTCACGCATGCGCTGCTGTCTATCGTCTTGGCCACCTGTCTTGCGTCTGGATTTGGATCCTGTTGGTCCTTCAGCAACATCACCACCTGAACCGTGAGTCTTGCATGAAATCCCGAATGAAATCCCAGCAAGTACATTACTGACATCACTAGATGATCTTCCAACCAAAGAACCCGCATCGCTTCCAGGACTTGACATCAGACCAGTCCTCACGCATGTCCACATCATGGCACTGGCTTGAGTGGAAGCAACAGCCAAGTCTTGGGCACTTGGAGCTGGCTCAATTGGTGGCGGCTGCATCGGTCTTGCAAAGGAAGCAGTCTCAGACTGAACTTCCGATTCACAATTTTCGGCACGGTGCTTGCCCGATGCAATTCTACGGATCGACTCAAGGTCATTGATCACACTTCCAGCTCGCTTCACTGAACTGGCACCTGAGGACGGAATGGCTGATCCTACCGACTGCAAAACTTCGGATGACAAATGGTGGCCGCGGGAATAAAACTGCAAATTGGATGGAATGGACTGCTGTCTGCTTGGGGACGCTTTCGGATGAGATGCTCGGTTGAGCCGCACCTGTGACACTTCAACACTTGACCATCCTCGCGGTTTTGTCTGGCTGACTTACCCTTTCCCCTAGACGTCCCACCAGGTCCACGGTGTGCTGCAAAGGCATTTGGTGGAAGAAAGGAGGCACATGTTTTCCCATAGCGTTGCAACTTCTGATAGTTGTTCTTTTGATGGTACTTGTTGAAGTGGCCCCTACGATATCTCCTGGGCGGTCTACCTGAGAAACGTCTCCAGCGTTGTTTGGCCGACATATACTCCCCATCTAGCACATTCCCCAGCAAGCTTGGATCATTGTTGTAATGCGCATGCAACTGCCCCGCTTCCGAATCGTCATCACCAACATCAGACTCAGGGCTGGATGAAAATTCATCTTCATAGAACATTCCACAGCGGGTGCATTGATCTTCAATCACTTCATCATTGGGCATTGCTGGAAATGAGGATTGCATTGATTGACCCATCAAACCACTGGACCCAGGCATGTCTGGCTGGCTGCATTGGTGGCTGTTGCGGTTGAAAGGATTGGGGGCCATTACTTCCATAGTATGTGAAACCATCCATAAAACTTCCTGGTGTTGGGGTCGCATCAAAAATTGGAAAATAGTAGCCACCAACTTGCACCCTGTCGGTGAGACACGGCAAAATGTACTTCCTGGAGGCGTCCAACCCTTCTCAAACGATCCATCAGTTGATTCAGTTCCACCTCATTCATCGGCAACTGGCCGTCAGTGGGCAGGAATGCTTTGTCCCATTGCTGTGGATGAAGTCGCAGACCATTCAGCAGGATGTAGGCCTGAGATGTTGAGTTCATGGCGAAACCACAGCACGATGTCGCAACACCTCAAAGCGAGTCAGACTTGAGTCTATGCTTTCACCAGGCAACCTCTGGAATTCATCATCTCAGACATGGTTCGCGTTTGGATTTCACTCTCAAGGGGCGCAAACCTCTGCGCTAGGGTTCTGCAAACCAACATCAATCCAGGAACATGCACATTGCCCTCCCAGACTCCATCCCTCAACTGATCGGCGGGGATCTCACTGACAAGGTCTCTGGACATGCCATGGATTTGCAGGACAGCTGCTGCTGCTTGACGTTCCACCTCAACATCTGTCGCAGCTGACCACACAGCAATGTCACTCAACCAGGAACGCAGTGAGTAATTGTTCGACTGCTCATGCGAACATCTAGGAGGGGTCTTGAGTGTTAGTGTTGCTGCACCCACATCCTGTTGGAATGGTTGATGACCTCGCCAGCCCCCACCTGCAGCTTGATTTCTGGGATGATTCATCATTGCGATGGCCGTAAGGACCATTGTGCTGCCCAACATCATCATCAGATGCAGGCGATGCTTCCACGTCCACTGCACTGTCTTCAAGGAACCAGCATGAACTGACTTACACATGGATGAGAGCTTTCATGGATCCGCCCACAACATTTCTCGCAAGCCAGAAAACCAGGTTTGATTGTCATCAAAACTGCTATTTGTCCCATTGAATGAACCATTGTTGTAAGACCCATTGTGCCATGACAAGCTCCGGTTTGCAGTCAAGGCTGCATTGCTGTCATGGTCAATGATCTCATCTGTTGTTGTTGTCATCCCGAGGTCCAAAACCCCATCATCAACTGTTTCATACCACCATGGATCATGTCGTGCGTCTGCATTGCGGTTGATGTAGCCAGAAAGGCCGTGAACATGGTTACCATTGTTGTTGCGATTGCCAGAATTGACATGAACATGGTTACCATCGTTGTTGAATTGGCCAGAATGGCTGTGAACATGGTGTGAAATGTCTCCATCATTGGCTGCACCATCATCAAACTGCAATGCCTCTCGCTTGTTGTTACTTGCATTGTTGTCGAAATTGCTAGAATGGCCATGGAAATTGTCAACATAGTTGTTGAGATGGCCAGCATGGCTCTGAACATGGTCTCCATCGTTGTTTGTGTTGTCGTCTGTTGCACTGCTGTCTGCACCCGAACCCAATAACATCGATTGCTGCCCAAACAATGACAAAGCGCCCAGCCCATCTGCACCTGAGTTGTCCAAGGACCGTTTGTCAAGGTCAGCATGAACTGTTGAAGGCTTCAGGGGTACACCAGGAGTCGTTGCCAAGTCTGCAGCCAAAGTTGAGGGTTGAGTTTCACCTGCAGGACCTGCATTGGATCGTCCACTTGTCTTGCTACTGTCGATCATCGTGGCCGCAGTCACCACTCGCTCTGTCATAGTTGTGGATTTTGCCAGAATGGTCGTGAACGTTGTCTGCTGCTCAAACTCATGTACAGCATGCCGGGCACCCATCTGTTGATCCTCCTCCAAGGTCAGGTTGGCACCAGCCGACGTTCCACCTCCAAACCAGCAACCAACGGCCACGGCGATCAACAAGGTAGCAAGAGCCTGGAGCCTTGGCTCCGCTACCAAGTTGAAACACCGGGCCCTTCGCCGTCCCTCCTCAACGAACACCTGTCTCTGCGCCGCAGCCTTCCCTTTTTCACTGGCTAAGCGCCACGTTCGCATGGCTTTCACAGGCAAGGGATCAACGACATGCAAAGCTCTTAGAGAGCAGGCCTTGGAGGCCACAGGAAGCTGATTGCAATCTTGAGAGATAGGGCAACGACAATCGACCAACAGATATGGCAAGTGCAAGGGATGCTCCTAACCATGTACCGTCGACTACATAGGTACACACACACACATATATATATATATACATATATATAGATATCTATATATATATATATACATACATATATATATATATGTGTGTGTGTGTGCGTGTGTGTGTGTTATATATTTTTTCATTTTACATAAAAATATTCATATTACTATAATTGTCATTACTATCATTACTATTATTATTACTATTAATATCTATTAATACTATTTCTATATGCCCATATGAGAATCCCATCTCTCCTCCTCCCAGAATTCTCCAGCTGCGCCAGGGAACTCGGCACCCGGGAAGAGCCGGAACTCGGCAGTGTCACAGTCGAGGCTTCGTGGACGCCGCGATCTTCGCGCTTTCGTCCTCTGCATGTTTGAAAATCTTCTAAATCTTGAAAATGAAAAATAGCTAGAATAGTTGAAGAAAGCATAGAAAAGCGGAATGTGACATAGGACACGGGTTGAAGAACAGAAAACAGTTGAGGTTCAGTCCTCGATCGCCAAGCCTGGAACAGTTTGGAACTGTCCGAGGACAGATTTGCAACACGCAAAACACACAACTTCCAACCTCCCCGTCGGCCCTGTACGCCCCATCGACTGCCCCGGACCTCTCAGCACCGTCTGTCCTTCAAATTCATTGAAAATCCCCAGAAAGCGATCCACCCATCCATGTGTGTCCGAAAGTCAATACGCCAAAAATAGAAGACCAGGTCCATTTCGCTGTTTTCCAACATTTTTAGCAGATGACAACATTCACAAAATTCCACAGCTTCACGGGGCTCCTGGATTCCGTGGCACCTGGAGAAGGACATGTGCAAGGGTTGATTTTGGTCCAAATGATAGGATGGCAGATGGCAGACTTTCTGCCATCCAAAATTACGCCCGCACAAGAAATTCGTTGGCACCACTCCAAAGCAGAAACCCTCTGACAGCAGCACCTTGCAGCGACACCCTGCAACGGCAGCAGTCAACGCCCCAACAGCAACCAAGCTCCAAAGGGCAAACCGCCCTCCTACAGCGGCACCCTCCACAGCGCACAGACAGCAGCACCCTGAAGCAGCACCTTGCCACGCCACCCTCCCGTGGCACCAGCATGCCAGGTCCAAAGCGCAACAGCAGCACCCTCAAGCAGCACCTTGCAACGGCACCAACATGCCTCTTCCAAAGCACACAGACCACTCTAACAGCAGCACCTTCAAGCACCCTCAAGCAGCACCCTGCACCCTGCAGCGGCACCAACATGCCTCTTCCAAAGCACACAGACCACTCTAATAGCAGCACCTTCATGCACCCTCAAGCAGCACCCTGCACCCTGCAGCGGCACCAACATGCCTCTTCCAAAGCACACAGACCACTCTAACCGCAGCACCCTCAAGCAGCACCCTGCAGTGGCACGGTGCAGCTGCAGAGACACCCTGCAGCGGCACCAACATGCCCGCTCTAAAACGCACAGATCCAACTCATCCTTTACTTGAAGTAAGAACCCCAACACTTCGCTATCTGGGGAAAAAAACAACATATCTCCCGATATCGATATCTTGTTGATTTTGAAGGATGTTGGGATGAATCAGGTCACAAGATGTGACAAAAGGATACGGAAAGTAAGAACAATGCAAAGATTTTCTGAACTCCAGCCTCGTGCAAGGGATGCACGGCCGCTTGCTACCAACCTCAGGGGTGGTGCAAGTTCCAGCGGACATTGGCGAACATACCGGGTTCTCTACTGGGGTTGCACTGGATTCCAGGAAGTCCACTGGTTAAAAATGTTGAAATGCCCAAGCTTCTAGCAGTGATTGAATGTTCTCCCTATCAGTTGTCTGAAATGATGGTTGAAGTGCGTTTCAAATGGAGCAAGATGTGAAATGTATTGAAATGTACTTATACGTACCTATTCTCAATATTTCAGAATCCTTTCAAGTTGTGTCAAGTTGTACCAACTTCATCCAGTCTTTTCCGAATCTGCAGATCTTCGGAGATGCGTTTCTCTTCGGGCCCTGCCTGGTCGACGCTGGCGCTGCGGCACGGCGCTGGGCCGCACGGCTGGGCGACGTGACAGGGGCAGGCGGCGGCGGGGGCGGCATGGGCGGCATCTGGGATGGCATGTCTGACCCGGTGGCACACGCGGAGGCGTTGCGGCACGCCCGCGGCCTTACTGCCGTGTGGCTCCAAGAAGCAAATCCATGAGGTTTCTATGTGGTTTGTCTAATGTTTTCTTCGTTTTTTGGAGTATTTTTTCACACACCCTTCTTGTCGTCAGGCGAGCTGCTTTGTGATCTGTGCTTCAGCTTGCTAGTGTCCAGTGTCCTTCCCTTAAAGACCATCGATGCTTTGTGGAAAGGATCAGGGTTCTATCGGCTCTGCTTATGTCGTATCCAGTTGGTCCAGCTTTGCTAACTGTTCCCATACTGTTCCTGTTTGTCTCTAGCGGGCCACGGCAGCTACCATCTGCAAGCACATGCAAGCACCAACTTCTCAGCTTGGGCCTGCTCTGTTTTGCTGCGTTGATTGCCCGTCTTCAGAACATGGAAGCGAAGATCACCAAGATCACCGGTTCAGTCGGATAATGCTTCACAATCTGACTCAATCCAGAGGTTTCTAGACTTGAAGCTTGTGTCAAGGATGAAACCTGATGATTCTTATTCAAGGAAGTTTGAAAGGCTTTCCTCTGCTGTCCTTGTCACACACTTTGGGTGTTCAAACTTCTGCAGAGCAGCGCTTAAACAGAATAGCAGCATCGTGTCGGAGAACATCCTTTTCAACGCCGCTCGCTTTGTCCTCTCAAATGCACTCTGAAATTCAGACAATGCGTATTTGTGCGTGTGTCATTCTTAAAGATTTCCAAAGCCACCAACACAAGCGACACAAGGCTTGGTCCAAACTTGGTCCACAAGTGACAACTTGAAGTCGCGTCTCAACATGCTGCCAGCGAGTCAGTGGCTGCAACGAGATGGGTGAAACGAGACCGACACGACCGAAACGGGACGGAGTCAGACTCGCCTGGTGTTGTAAGACCTGACTCCGTACAGCACGTGAAGCACGTGAAGCAGGCAGCATCAAGAGAAACGCTGCTGACAGCCCTTGGTATGGTGTTTCCATAGCTGCCATAGCTTCCATGCATTCCATAGCTGTTTTCGCTATTTGATAAAATGTATATTGATGTATCATGATGTATCGAACATTATTTGATACTGTTTAATCTGTTTTGATTTATATGTTTGGACCTGCCAATTCATCTGAAAGAAGTGCCGCTGCCTGCAAGTTGGACACTTTTGCCCCAGGATGTGAAATTCCACCGAGGAAGTCTGCTTGCAGTCGTTACCTCGGCACAGATGAAATCTGATGAGATCTGAGATCAAACTTGATCAAACACGGAGAACCAGTCGAGCCAAGGAAAGTTATAAGGCAGAAAAAGCATTGAAAGGAGCCGAAGGAAGGAAAGCTTTCGAAAAAAACATCGAAAAGCATCGAAAGGCATCGAAAAGTCACACTTCGATGTGACCAACTTTGGCAGCACGTTTGCCTAAATCGCCGGGTTTTTCTCCAAACACAGCTCAGCTGATGGCAAATGATCCCAGTCTGGTGCCTGGACAATTCTAGCACACTCTGACAACATCTGACAACTCTATACAACTCTCATATCTCTCATTGATTTTGCAGCCATCCTCAAGTCATGCTCACAATGTTTCACAATGTTTCACAATTGAATTCTACATACTTCATTAGCCTGCACTCCAAAGGCATCGGAGTCTCTTCGATTTGTCGGTCCATCTCGTGCCAAAGATCATCGTATCCGAAAAATGAGACCTGCCACTGGGATCCAAACCGAATAGCCACTGCGATTTCCACTTTCTAATCTTTCAGATCTCAGGCTGCAGCGCTGCACATGGGGCACCGCAAGGATTGGAGCCCTGGACACGAAAGACAGGTGAAAGACAGGTTAAAAGTGGTGGAAATCTCTGGAAAAACTTGAAAAAAAATGCGCAACACGTCTGCAACTTGTTGGTTTCATTTGGCTTCCAAAGTCGGTTTCTGGTCCGCATTTCCTGTGGCCATTGTGAATCAACGTGAATCAATGATGTGAATCAATGTGACATGACATGGATGACTCACCACGTTTTTGACGACATCGATGCACCTGTTTTTACACATCCCTGGTGATTCCAATGTTTGAACTGGGCTTCGAGTATCTTCGATTTCCACCTGCGAAGGACTGCTGAAGCTTGCGAAGGCAGTCCTTCAACGGTGCAACGGTGCCATTGCTTTGCGCGTTTTGACAGAGTCAGCACTGCATCTGCACCGAGAATCTTTGTTGAACGTTTTCTTGAACATGGTCCATGGTTTTACAATGTTTTACACTGTTCTTCTACGTTTTACAATGCATTGTGTTACCGTGTTTTGCCTCTTGCAAACACCTGCCTTCACTAGGTCCTGGTGAATGGTGTGTCCGCACTGAAGTATGGTGACTTGGGTCACAGACTGGAAGAGATCCTGCAGATTCACAGAAGACTTTCTGTCGAGTGACACAGTGACAACACAATTCCCCGCAGTTCCACAGGTTTCTCAGAAGTTTCTCAGAAGTTTCTCATGTTGGATTTCTGCCAATTTCACAGTTTCTCACAGTTTCCATCGTGTAGAGCAAAAAGTGTTGTCGTCGCCTGCAGGCAGACGGGGCAGTTGCGGCGCATGGCGTTCTCTACGCAGCGGTGCGAGTCTTTGATCTCCGCCGGGTAGCCTCGGAACTGACGGATCCGCCATCCAACAGCCATCCAGACTACAATCATTACAACTACATCCATTACATCCATTACATCCATTACATCCATTACATCCATTACATCCATTACATCCATTACCAATACTGCCAATACTGTAGACTGTAGCACCATGTAGCACTGTTACTTAACAGTTGGTGGATGCTACTGTTATTTGTGAGCCAAATGTTGGCGGCTGGTTGTGTAAACCAATAGCCTATATAGCCATCAACTGTACTAGTTGCGGTAAACCAGCCACTTCACCGGCCACTGGTGGTTGTAGAGGCACTGATCGGTGGTGAATGACTGGGCAATCACTATCAACCACTGGTGCATAACCTAGGGATGGCTGGTCAGAAGTAAACTAACCGGTTAAACCATAAGTTGGATAGCACTGCAAAATCATTTAAATATGGATTATCTGATTATCTTGCTGGTTTGGTAGGAAGTACTAGTAGCATGATCAACCAGCCAACCAGCCAACCAGCCAACCAGCCAACCAGCCATTACCGGCAATGGTTGATAGTCAGCCTTTACTGGATGATGGTTGTATGAGTAGTCCCGAAATTATCGGTTTGTAATCCATCTAGTAAGAGTGGCAGTAAAAATCCAGTAAAGAATCAAATCAGCATAAACAAGCGTTAGGTAACTTAGCATGGTCATCTGCAATACTCACCAGTAGTAGGAATCCTCGAAATATGATGGTTTTAAGTACTACCAGAAATAAATGATAGTCATTACAATTGGAATACTAGTACCATGAAATACGATACAATAACAACAATGACTGGTTATGAATAGTCTGAATAGCGTCTCCGACAAATGTGCAATTGAGATTTGCATGACACAAAGTGCAAAATGGATGTTACCCACAGTTGCTGCGACTCACATCTCAGGGTCTGGCAGCTGCCGCACGCATCGCAGTGAACTCAGCACTCTGGTGGCTGTCATATTGCAGTTTCCATTCGCAACGAATTCATTCCAATTTTTTTCCCTATCTTCAGACTTAACACATCTTAACACTTAAAAGGAAACACAAAAAAGAATACATCGAATCGACATCGTACACATCCCACGTAGTCTGGGAAGCAGTCTGAAATCATTTGAGTGCCTGGCAATAATTTTCACGACCTCCCACTCGACAAATGCCGCACTGGCAGGTCGATGGATGGCGCTGCACGTCCGATGGTACACTTGTGCAGTGCCATCCCCAGTCACTGCAGTGTTACAGAATTACATCCCACCTCAACTAGTGACTTGCTGGGACTACCAGTAGCCACACCCCGCACCCCCAGCCTTGTCACAGTGGAAGACCTGCTTCCTGAGACCGTCCTCGGTGTCCGAGTCGCATCAGTTTTCGTGCTTCAAACTGTCACAAATTCAACATGCTCACATATGGTAACATGTTGTTCCCGCGTTCAACAGTGGAACATTCTAGCAGAAGCCATTAAGTGTTGTTTTTTGGGTGTTATGGGTTTGGAGAACAATTAAAGCATATTTCAACAGCGGATTTGGGAACGGCCATGTTTCAACCGACGATTTCCTCTTGGTCTCTGACATCATCCCAAAAGTTGCACTTTGGGCAGAAATATTCGGCAAATTGAGAGCCTTGTTGCAGCACTTGTTGCATGGTGTGAACACATGGATATGCCCGGCTACCAACTGCTATCACTCATCCAGCTCATAGGGAACATGAGTGGTAGGTCGGGTAATTGCAGGCATATGTCGGGACCGAAGTTCTTAGTCAGTGGCCACAAGCTTCGCAATTCCTCAGAACTTGCTGTGCAACTCAAGATACTCCGGAAACCATACAATAATTTGCAAATAATTTGCATGTGTTGCACTTTGCACTTTGCGGCCTGAAAAGAGCGGTCTGCTCTTGCATGTGTTTCCTCAAAAAAAAAAAATATTTCGTTTTTCAGTGTGTTTCTGTAGCAAAAATTGGAAATACATGGGAATCCTGTGCTTGCTAAGTGGACTTCTGCGCTGGTTTTTGCTTGTGTTCACAGATGAAGCAAATCACCTGGCAACGGGGAGGCAACGGGGAGAAATGTGGTCAGCTCAACTGCCCATGTAGGAATCGTATCAGATTTAATCAAATCTACTGAATATTGTGAATATGTTGAATGAATAATATGAATATTTGTAAAAATCATTTTTTTTATTTGTGAATTTTGGTGGCTGTGTCAGCCTCGGCGATCTCTGCTCTGATGATCTCGTGAGGTCGACAGCTGTTGCTGGCAGCCTGGAATAAGATCTGTTACTTCGAGTTACTTCGAGTTACTTCAAGTTACAATTTCACGTAGTTGCAGCATTAGTTGCAGCATGTAGCAACCAAAATGCAAACTACAATGTTATATACAAAACATTCACTGAGTAAATTTACTGTTTCCACATGTTTCCACCAGAATGTTTGGAACACGTTTGGTCTACATTTCATCTGGAAATTTGTCATGCTTGCCACGCTGCGATGTCACTTGCAGCACAGTTGGGTTGCGCACCTCATTGTGGCAATGGCGACACCAATAGACCTGGAAACATGTGATTTCCATCGAAGACAGTGACGAAACATGACGCAACGTGACGAAACGTGACGAAATTTTCAAATTGTATGCAACTTTGGCACAGCCAAAGCGCAACTAGTTACAATATGGAAAAAGTATGTTAAAATGACGATGTAAATTGAGCCCGAAATCAACTGAAAATATCAGTGCTAAGCATGAATTGCTATCGCAATGTTCAAAACAAATTGCCGGGCACGCCTCTCCACAGCACCTCAAAATCACAAATCAACGTCCAATGACCCATTTGCCCAGCATTCAACTACTTAACCAAAATGTAATCAAAATGGATCTGTAAGTTTGGCACGGAGAGACGATCTTACATAGTCTCCTGCACAAATTTTGCATTGTCATGATGCGGATTTTCGTTTGGCAAACGACTGTAGCCTATAATGCCGGCACCCTGCATCGGGCATCATGGAAGAAAAACGCGCATCAATCAAATCCCTGGTTTGTCGAAACATGGGTTGCAAAACATGAACATCTATTGATTTGTATGCAGTTGCTGGCGTTTTCTACATGGTGAATGGATGTTGAAAAAACACGGTTCGCACATGTTTGTAGACACTGCAGTTCCGAATTGGCTATTCACACGAAAAATCATCATTTGGCAAGTGATTTGTTCATGTGCTGATCTTGTCATTGCTGTGGCAACTGATATTGAAAAAATATGCGGTCACGGATGCATTGGTTTTTGTCAAGTGTTTCGGCCAAAAATTCAGACATCTAAAATGTGTTGCCTTCAAAAAATCAACATATCATCTTACAAAAACTCCACAATATTTTGCAAAAATTGCGAAGCGAATCGTGTTGGGAACCCAAAACTGTTTGCATGCATTTTTTGGATGAAAACCCCACCAATGATACAATTGAATTGAAACAAAAACACCGGACCTTCAATGGTTTCCCGATTTTTCGTTTGGTTTCAAAATGTTTGTAGGAATAGCCATCATTGAAGTGCATTTGCGTGTGACAAGTGTTTCATGTCACATGCCGGGCACACAACCGACCGTTGTGTACCATGTGAAAATCTTAAATATTGAGTGTGGAGATGTTCAAATCCACTCACCCCGACTCACCCAATGGTCTATCCCCTTTCGTTGCCATACTTCCTTTTCACCCATAAACCTTCTACAAATGAGCCCCGCACAATGCGCATGGCGGAAATTTCCAACAGCAAAGAGCGCTGCACTTTAACGTTGCACGACAAGTTTGTCTGCAGGAGTTGGAGTGAAAGCCCGCACTGCCCGCACTATTGTTTTTCCCCACATCTTTGTGTGAGGTTCTTGTTTTTTGTTGTGCATCTCCCGGCCGCGTACTGGGGAGGACCGCTTCTTGGGGTCCAGAAAGCGAAGGTGTTTACGACCCCGAAAATGAGATTGTTGCAGTGACCCTTTTGCCAAAAACTGGCGCG
>BGPT01001406.1:33509-76139 GCA_003297045.1 Symbiodinium sp. clade C Y103 | reverse complement strand
TCCAGCTTTGTGTCTTTAGACGACTCCGCAAGAAAGTTCAGAATGCAAAAGATGATGTCATTATATCATTCCTTCGATTTGTTCGATGCTCATTTCTGGGGTTGGAAAGGTATGTAGATTTTGGACCCCCAAAGGNATGATGTCATTATATCATTCCTTCGATTTGTTCGATGCTCATTTCTGGGGTTGGAAAGGTATGTAGATTTTGGACCCCCAAAGGTGGTCCTCCCCAGTAAGACAGAAACAGCGAAAACAAATTGTTCTACAAAAATGGAAACGTCTTTTTTCAGCTTATTTCCGTCATCTTTGGGAAGTTATCATCTCCGCAGTTCGACTGCGGTGCGCATTTTGGATCGTACCGTACCGTGCTGTTTTCTTGTGGCGCGGTGCACATTTTGGACCGTGAGGTGCGTGTGCGTGTGGGGTGGTGTTTGGATGGCAACCTCGTGGTTTCTTGTGGTGCGGTGCACATTTTGGATCGTAACGTGGTGTTTTCTTTCGGCACGGTGCGCATTTTGGATCGCAACGTTCTGTTCTCTTGGGCGTTGGCTGCATTTTCAATCATTGTGTGCTGGCGCGGTGTGCATTTTGAATCGTAACGTTGCGTCTTCTAGTGGCCCCAGCTGCATTTTTCTTCGTGTGCGTGTGCATGTGGCAGTTCGCATTTTGGAATGTTGCGCATTTTGTGTGAAGCTTCAATATTGTGCAAATGGATTTGCACCCTGCCTTGAAAAGCATGCATTGGTGTTCGTGGTTCTGCAAGTTACAATCCTTCACCTCTAAACATGCAGCTGCAGCTTGCTGAATATTCATGCAATGTCACATCACATGAAAATTGAAATGAAGCCGCATGTTACACCAAAAGAAAAATTGTATCAACCTTGCCTGGCCATGCGCAAACGGTTGCGCAACAAGCAGCGGAGCCTGCTGCAAGTACTTCAGTTGCGCTGGTGCCAAGCAAGATTCAGCCAGCCGGTTCTGCTGCAGCGCCCAGTGGATCACCTGAAAGTCCGAAGCCATCAGGTGGACCGGAAGCTTCAGCTGCAATGGTGCCAGGCAATCTTCAGGCAGCCAGACACCATGCTTGCCGGTCCAAGATGTTTGTTGTACAAAGTTCAGAACCGTCACGTGCTTCGGCCATTCAATGGAGAGCTAGTTTGTTGTGATGTACCTGGGTGCATCGTGATATTCATAGGGCGACTAAAAGGCATTTTGCACGGTTCCCTCCAATGAAGGGCCGTTCGCACGTTATCTTCCGAAGTTTTGCGTTCACACCTGACAAGGGCTTCGCTTGGCATTGAATGTGGGTGAAAAAGTGATCGATCTTTGGGCCTGTCCCGGCTTCACTAATCGCGCCAAACATGTGGGAAGGGAACGGAGCTTTGATTGATTGATACCGACCTCGCTTTAGTTGGATTGTGGGTTTTCAAATGCGGCAGAATATTCTTTGCTTTTATCACTTCTTGCTGATTGCGGTCAAAACTTGCACCTGCAGAGAAACGCTTCGTGCAAGAGCCAATGTAGGGGAAACTTCAGTAATGAGATCTTGCTCCACTTCCGGGCCTCAAAACAAGGTCCAAAAAACATGCAAAGACAAGGTACGCCCAGAAGCAACCCCCATGTTTCCACCCAAGCTTGGGCTGTACAGGATCGAATCAGCTGTCTTGACATTGATGATAAAGCCAATGGATTGAAACTTGCTGAATAAAATTGCCCCAAACCAAGAAATTAATCACAACGGCTAGCCCCATTTAGGGTCCAAAATCTGGACCCAAAATGGGGACCCTACAGGGAATCCACTTTTAATTTTTCTTTCTTGGTCAATTTTGGGCCCCATTTTGGGGTCCAGATTTTGGACCTCAAAAATGGGGCAGCCGTTGCATCTAATTTCCTGTTTTGAATCAATTTTACTCAGCAAATCTCAATCCTCTGGATTCATCATAAATGCCAAGACGTCTGATTCGATCCGGGCAGTCCATTGGAAGGAAACCGTTCCACCCAAGCTTGGGCTGCACAGGATCAAAGAGGTTGGGTCGGCTGGGGTGGGTTGGGGTTAGGGTTCAACCCTAACCCTGAACTATGGAGGGCTCGGGGGGGGGGACTCAGCAACTCAGCAACTAGTTAGCAACTAGTTGTAACTAATTCCGGAACTAGTTAGCAACTAGTTGTAACCAACTCTCCAACTAGTTNAACTAGTTGTAACTAATTCCGGAACTAGTTAGCAACTAGTTGTAACCAACTCTCCAACTAGTTGCAACTAGTTACAACTAACTCTCTAACCCTGGGCCCAGGGCCAGGGTTACAACTAGTTACAACTAACTCTCTGACCCTGGGCCCGGGGCCAGGGTTACAACTAGTTACAACTAACTCTCAAACCCTGGGCCCGAGGCCAGGGTTACAACTAATTACAACCAACTCAACCCTGGGCCACTACTACTACTACTACTACTACTACTACTACTACTACTACTATTACTACTACTACTACTACTACTACTACTACTACTACTACTACTACTGCTCTACTACTACTACTACCACTACTACTACTACTACTACTACTACTACTACTACTACTACTGCTACTGCTACTGCTACTGCTACTGCTACTGCTACTACTACTACTACTACTACTACTACTACTGCTACTGCTACTGCTACTGCTACTGCTACTGCTACTACTACTACTACTACTACTACTACTACTACTACTACTACTACTGCCACTACTAATATTATTAGTAATTGTTTTATGAACAAAACAAATAGGCCAGGAAATTTTACTACTACTAGTTCTACTACTACTACTACCACTACTATTACTACTGTTATTACTAATTCTTTTGTAAACAAAACAAAAGGCCAGGAAATTTTACTAGTATTGGCTCGGGGCCAGGGTTACAACTAGCTACAACTAACTCTCTAACCTTGGACGCGCAGCTGGGTTACAACTAGTTACAACTAACCTCCAACTCTGGGTCCGGGGCTAGGGTTACAAGTTGCAACTAACTCTCCAACTCTGGGCCTGAAGGGTTACAACTAGTTCAACTAATCCATCCTGCAACTGGTTGAGAACTAGTTACAACCAGTTTCTCCAACTAGTTTGCAACTAGTAACGCAACTGACTCTCTGACTCTGGGGCCGGGCCAGGGTTAGAACTATATGCACCCATTGTAGTTGTAACAACTAGATACATAATACATTGTATTTACTTCTCAGTGTATTTTCAAGTTTGTGACACAGTATATTTTCATGTTGAGTGACACAGGCCGTGGGCCAGCGTGCGCTACTTCCGAGCAAAAGGACGCCAGGGTCACAACTCGTTTGCAACCAAGTCTCTAACCCTGGCCCGGAAGTAGGGTAACTAGTTTAAAAAGTGCTACTACTTCCACTAGTGGTCGTAGTAGTACTACCACTACTATTACTACTATTACTATTACTACTACTACTACTATTACTACTACTGCTACTACTACTACTACTACTACCATTACTACTACTACTACTACTACTGCTACTACTACTACTACCACTACTACTACTACTACTGCTACTACTACTACTACTACCACTACTACTACCACGACTACTACTACTACTACTACTATTACTACTACTAATGCCACTACTAATATTATTACTAATTGTTTGATGAACAAAATAGGCCAGGAAATTTTACTACTACTAGTACTACTACTACTACTGCTACTACTACTACTGCTACTACTACTACTGCTACTACTATTGCTACTACTACTACTACTACTACTATTACTACTACTACTACTGCTGCTACTACTACTACTACTACTACTACTACTACTCCTGCTACTACTACTACTACTATTACTACTGCTGCTACTCGTACTACTATTAGTATTATTTGTTTTATGAACAAAACTAATCGGGCAGGAAATTTTTATTACTATTAGTTCTACTAGTACTATTGCTAGTACTGCTACTCCTACCACTACTGCTACTACTGCTGCTGCTAGTACTACTACTACTGCTACTATTACTGCTACCACCACTACTACTACTACTACTACTACTACTACTACTACTATTACTACTACTACTACTACTAGTAGTACTACTACTATTACTACTACTACCACAACTACTACTATTGCTGCTCGCTTGTTTTAAAAACAAAACAAATGGGGGAGAAATTACTATTGGAGCCCAGGGACAGAGTTACAACTAATTACAACTAATTATAACTACCTTTTCCTCTGCGCCCCAGGGCCAAGGTTACAACTAGTTGCATCTAACTCTCCAACCCTGGTTCCGGAGCCAGGTTACAACTAACTCTCCAACCCTGGGCCTAGAGCCAGGGTTACAACTAGTTACAACTAACTCTCCAACCTTGGGCTCGGGGCCAGCGTTACAACTAGTTACAACCAACTCTCCAACCCTGGGCCCGGAGCTGGGGTTACAACTAGTTACAACTAACTCTCCAACTCTGCGCCCTGGGCCAGGGTTACAACCTGTTACAACTGATTCTGCAACTAGTTGAGAACTAGTTACAACCAACTCTGCAACTAGTTTGTAACTAGTAACAACTAATTCTCCAACTAGTTCTGAAAACNACTGATTCTGCAACTAGTTGAGAACTAGTTACAACCAACTCTGCAACTAGTTTGTAACTAGTAACAACTAATTCTCCAACTAGTTCTGAAAACGTTGCAATTAGTTGCTAACTAGTTCCAGAGTTAGTTCCAACTCAAACTATTTGAACTAATTCCCTAAAGTTAGTTGTAACTAGTTGTAACTATTGCTTCAACAGTTCCAAATAGGTTAACTAGAACTCTAACTAAGGCATTTTGTATTATTTGTGTTCCGTCAACCTTTAAGGAAAGGTTGATGTTCACAACCTGGAATTGCATTTCCTAGTTGGATATTAGCTCAAGGCAGCCAAGTTAAGTTGTCCAGAATTGCACTGTAGTTTCACTGACAGCAGAACAACTCAGGAAGACAGACTTGTTTCATCTTTGTTTGTGCGGCTGTGTGCCGACCTTCCTTTGTGTTGCGTCCGAAAAGACTGAAGCTGACGGGGTTGAAAATTTCTTTTTTCTGGAGATCTTGTCTGATCTGGCGTCGATCTAGTAAGTGGTTAGATTTTGTCAGGTAGCGGAGCCCTGCAGGGCTACCCACACTATCTTATGTCGACCCCAGTGCCAAAGATGTCGACTAAGGTGCTGATGGCACGGTGTAAGGAGCTCAGACATGCATTCTGGCAACTCAGGTTGTCAGTGTTTCAACGCAGCTTGCTGGGGTGCCTTAGGTACAGATAGTCGCCAGCTGCCGGACGAAAAGATCATTGCTTTATCATATGTTTCTCACGCACCAGTAATCAGGAAACTGGGCAGTTGGGTATGTGTCTTGGTGTTACTCCTAAGGGGCTGACCGGTGTCGGGAATTAGGCAGAATGGTTCGCATTGTCAGATGTGGTTTTGTTTTTTGGTAAATAGCTTGTGTGGACAGGACAGAAGTTGTCAAAAGCAAGCCTGAAGTGTCATTTTGATTACGCGGCCGATCCGGGAATGATCCCGGTACAGCCGGGACCGTCTCGCACCTTTCGCGTGGCAGACCTTCCCAACCATCTTCCGAGGCACGTTTTATCCTGCAAAACACAGCATTTCGTGCATCCGCTAACTCTCATAAACGGATTTCGCGCGAGACTTCCCTCAAAAACTGAAAGTTGAAGATGTGAAAACTTCAAAAATTAAAGGTTGAACATGTGAAAACGAAGCTTTCGCGCGAGACTTCCTTCAAAAACTGAAAGTTGAAGATCTGAAAACGAAGCTTTCGTGCGAGACTTCCTTCAAATCCAACAACTTGAAGTTGTCAAAAACAAGCCTGAAGTGTCATTTTGATTGCGCGGCCGATCCGGGAATGATCTCGGTACAGCCGGGACCGTCTCGCACCCGTCGCTCGGCAGACCTTCCCCATCCATCTTCCGA
Source organism: Symbiodinium sp. clade C Y103 (assembly GCA_003297045.1). Classification (NCBI taxonomy): domain Eukaryota; class Dinophyceae; order Suessiales; family Symbiodiniaceae; genus Cladocopium; species Cladocopium sp. clade C. The sequence continues at coordinate 70,173 of BGPT01001406.1, read as the reverse complement.
GATACGTTTTGTCCTGCAAAACACAGCATTTCGCGCATCCGCTAACTCTCACAAACGCATTTCGTGCGAGACTTCCCTCAAAAACTGAAAGTTGAAGATGTGAAAACGAAGATCTTGCCAAGAAGTCCCTTGCATAGATCTTGCCAAGAGAGCTGCTATAGAGAGCCGCTACAGAGATATCATAAAGAGATTGTGCCAAGACCTCCTATAATCTTGCCAAGAAGTCCTTTGCATAGATCTTGCCAAGAGAGCTGCTATAGAGAGTCCCTACAGAGATCTCATAAAGAGATCGCGCCAAGAGACCTCCTATAGAGATCCTGTACAGAGGTCAGGTTTGAGTCGCAAAAGCTGGTGTAAAATTGCAATTTTGCAACATGAGTTGCAACCCTTTCGCACGAAATGAAGGTCGAACCTCAAAAACTGAGGTAAAAATTGCGATTTCCCAGGTTCTTGTTGAAACATCTCTGAGAGATCTTGCAAAAAGATTTTGCCAGGACACCTCTTGTGAAGATCTTGCGCAAAGACATTGCATAGATGTCCATTGCGGAGATCTTGCCAAGAGGTCTCTTGCATAGATCTTCCCAAGGGACGTCTTACAGAGATCTTTTGCAGAGATCTTGCCAAGAGACCTCTTACAGAGCGCTTGTACAGAGATCTTGCCAAGAGACCTCTTTTAGAGATCTTCTACAGAGATCTTGCCAAGAAGTCCCTTGCATAGATGTTGCCAGGAGAGCTGCCATAGAGAGCTTCTACAGAGATCTCATAAAGAGATCGTGCCAAGAGACCTCCTATAGGGATGCTGTACAGAGACATTGCGTAGGTCTCTATTGCAGAGATNTAGAGAGCTTCTACAGAGATCTCATAAAGAGATCGTGCCAAGAGACCTCCTATAGGGATGCTGTACAGAGACATTGCGTAGGTCTCTATTGCAGAGATCGTGCTAAGAGGTCTCTTGCATAGACCTTCCCAAAAGAGCTTCTACAGAGATCTCATACAGAGATCTTGCCAAGAGACCTTCTACACAGATCTTGTAAAGAGATCTTGCCAAGAGGTCTCTCACATAGATCTTGCCAAGAGAGCTGCTGTCTAGAGAGTTTCTACAGAGATGTCAAAAAGCGACTTGCCAAAAGACCTCCAAAAGACACCTTGTGCAGAAATTTTGCTAGGACACCATCATCATCCTCAACCTCATCCTCCGCATTATCATCCTCATCCTAATCCTCATCCTCATCCTCATCCTCATCCTCCTCAACATCATCATCCTCAACATCATCATTTTCGACCTCATCATCCACAACATAATCCTCCTGCACCTCATCATCCTCAACAACACCATCCTCAACATCATCGTCCTCAACAGTATCATCTTCATCATCATCGTCATCATCATCATCATCATCATCATCACTATCATCATCCTCATCCTCATCCTCAGCATTATCATACATTGTCATGCATTATCACACATTATCTTACATTTTCCTCACACCCCCACACTGTTTGGGGCCTTTTGCCGGGATAATTTCATGTCATAATATTAGGATGGTCAATAATCCTGTTCTTATCTAACTGGATGGGTGCCACTGGTGCATCTTTTTTGGAAGGCGCAAGGAGTCAAGGTGGTCCAAGGGTCCAAGTTTCAAAGTGTCAAGCATCACGGAGATCGTTCAATAATTCAGCTACAAACGCTGTATGCCAGATTAGATTGTCGGGTTTTATGCGGTCTTGAAAGCGGCATGGTAACTTGCCAGAAAACTCCTCCTGACTTTCACAAGAAGTGCGTTCAGTTGGTTTGACTTGCCCTTCTGATCACGTATTTTCAACTATATTTGGGATCGAAGTATGTAGTTCATGAATGACATGCATTTGTTCATGCAGTCCGTGTCTCTGCGTCAGCCGTGAAAAACGAAATCGGTTCCCATGGATGTATAAAGTTGGTCCTTTTGGGCAGGAAACGAACAATTTATGGTAGTTAAAACATGTTAAAACCATGTTGTTTGGTTCAGAAAACCATCAATCTTCAATTTATATTGAGCCTTGCTGAGCCAGACACCATTGATTTCCTGCAAATGTTCTCGCAGCACAGGAGTGTCGGTTGGCGTTTTGGCTTCAGTTTTGCCGGTGTATGAGTTGCCGATAGCGAAACCAACATGACAATTTTGTGAGAAATTCTGGTCTCACAAAGTGCAATGCGTGTGGCCGTCGTTGCGTGCTATGCTACGCTACTGCTGCGCAGCGCTGCTTTGCGAGATGAGATTAGTAGAGTAGAACTCGAGGTGGGGAGAGACCGGGGACTTTGGAACTATCTTTCAGTTCCTTTGCTGCAAAACTTGGATTTGAGCGACCTGTAATCATTTGTGATGTTATTTTCTTCCTTTGATGGGCAGCTTTAGAGGTGGTATGTGGGAGGCCGCACGTTGAGGAAATTCGGCAGTTCTTTTGCTTTCTGTGCAAGCATTCTAGCAAAGAGACCTCTGAGGAACATTTGCTTGCGGTTTCCTCTCCTTCTAGTTGACTTAAGTTCATACAAGGATTAGGGCCTGACAGTTGTTTTTAGGCCTGATTTCTAGATGATTGTCAAAGCAATATTGTATATCTCACAAGCGACTAAACCCAGAAAAAATGTAACATTTATTTTGCGTGATTTGGAGCTTCCAGTTTGTAAAACGTTTTGTCCAGATCATTGAGTAGGTTTCCCATAGTTTCTGAGATTTCGCAACTCCAAAATCACCCGAGATTCAGCATGCACATTGAGATGGTCGGTAACGACAAGGCTGAGAAAGCCTCAACCTTTTGATTTGGATTGTACATACTTATAATTATATTTGTACCATCCAGCGATGATGTGGAATCAACTGGTTGAGTTGATCGATCCTGGTGGTCGCCAGCTGAATCGGTGGAACGACATCGTCAACGCAGACTCGTGAGATGAAAAAAACGGGAAACCAGTCATCTTCGCAGTGTGCCTGTGCCAACTGTGGCTTTTCATGAAGCATCCGCAAATGTCAGCGGTGCTTGCTTGCCATTGAGGCGAAGATGTGACGTACGTTCCAATGTTCACGGGAACCATTCCGTACATCGTGCAGGGTTCTACATGGTTCTACTAGCTGCTTCTTGGGCATCGGTTACGGTTACAATAGTCCATTATTGTAATCCTTACAAGCAACCAGTAGGACCAATTCCAGTTTCTGGTGTGACTTGCAAACCACTCAGGTCTACTGTTCATACGGTTGGCTGACACTTTGTTCAGATATTCCCAATAATTGGGAGCAGCACAATGGAGATGTGTTGCCACCTTGCAAGCAATGAAATTGCGGACACTAGTATTCGCCGGATCCGCTGTTGTTCCCAGTTTCACGAATTTGGAGAACAACATCAATATCAACCAACACACAACAAACCATTCAAACGTACTTGCTCTCAATCCTACTGATATCATATTTTGAAACGCGATAAACAACAATGATTTTGCCAAGTCCACAAACGCGTTGAAAAGATTTTGAACAGCGACTTGTCACTGGCGGGGGTTGCTTCGCTTCACACGCAGAACCTGTCCCTGCTGTCCCGGATGTCGCTCCTGGGCCATGCCTTGGCCAAAGCCGAGTGCTGGTAGTGGTGCTCAATTGGTGAAAGAACTTCGGAATCGTCAGGTGGGGAAACTGCATATGATATAATTTCTGTCCCTTTGCACTTACTGTAAAAAAAGGAAACAGCAAACAATGACAATTTATGAAAGTGATGAAACAAATGATAGTACAGCATAACTACCAAGTACAGTATGATACATGTCAAATCATGTCAAAACAAGTTAAAGGTAATGTTCAGTTGTCCAACGTTTTTGTTGGTCAAGTAACAATTTCACTATTTTCAATTACGTCATGTTCCTTGTATTCATACAATATGGTTTGCGTCCCAATACCGTTTCATGTCTAACAACTGTAATTTTGATAGCATGTTTGTGCGAACCAAACAGGTTCTTACAGTTGGTCCCAGGAGAACAATAATCCCGCAATTTTCTTGCCCATTGTTTTTGACTCCATTGTAGCAAATTGGTTGCTTCGCGTCTGGTACTGCATTGCCAATTGCCATTTCCCCTTTTGTTGCGAAACTTTGTGTGATTCGTGTCTTGCTGAAAACACTTAAAACCCTTTTCCTGGATTTGTCCTGTGATCTCTCCTGGATATTTCAACTTCTGCTTGTGCACATTCCTGTCAGGTTAATCTCTCGAGACCTGAAGTTGAAGGATTGCTTACAGCACTCAGTCGAGCCCAGCAAGGCCACTATTCAGCTGTTTTGGACATTAACATTATCAAAGTCTAAGTAGTGCCTGTCCTCTTCCTGGTTCTCTGGCCCGTTTGACCTACTTTGACAAGTAGGCCAATGTTGACTTTGGATTCGAGAAACCATTTTTGGGGGGAATTGTGGAGTAATCATACTCTTCATGGTGGAATCGACTGCACCAGGCTTGGCAAATTTGGAGAGCCATGAAGCGCAAGAAGTGGGCAGTGCTTTCGAAGACATCGAGCATTTGTTGCAGCAAGCAAGTGCTCGAAGTAGGTCCAAGCCAATGAACCAGTTGGTCGATCTGGGCGATTTGTCAAACCTCCGAGAGCAAGCGTTGGAAGCCTTCCGCAGCCAAGAAAAAATGTCGTTGAACGAGGCCTTAGAACAGGGAGCTGTGACTTGTCGACGCAGAGCCTGCAAACGGCGCCATGACAATACGATCTCCGGAGTGTTGGGCTTGGGCTTTTGCTGTTCACAATGCGCTTCAAGAGAAAATGAGAAGCAGCAGAAATTGCTGGACAAGTACACAGATGAAGATGGCATGCTTCATGCAGAGGGTCTGTGCGAACTGGATCTTGCCTGGGTCACGCAGTATGCCATGGGTATGGTGGGTGGCATGCCCAGATTGCGGCTGCTAGTCTTTAACGAAGACATTGCATTTCGTCTTGCTTGTGAACATTGTGCCCGTCAAGTTGAAGAAGCAGCAGGGCCTGCTTTAGATGGGGTGAGAAACTTTTTCCGAAGTGAGCAAGAGAGGCAGGGCAGCTTCTTTTGGGTTACCTCAAGTTACCTCCTTTTAGGGGGCCTGATCTCCCGGACCAAACTTTTGTGAATGAATAAGCATAGTTGGATCTTAACGTTTTTCTTGATTGTCAACTTGAGGCGGAATGCTCCTTCGGCAGCTCAAACCATCTCCGACCTTCAACTCAATTATCAGGCGGCACACAGAGTCTTTCCCGCTGCTTGGAGCATAGTTCAAGCAGCAGCAGCAGATGCCTCTTCATCTGAAGGCTCACCTGCTGTGGCTTTCAGTTTTGCCAATGCTGGACAAATTATTCGACGAACTGCATGTGCCGCAACTGACCGTCTTTCCATCAAGGAGGGGGCTGGTAGGGTTTTGGGTGCAGCCTTCTCTGTGTTTGAAGAGGTTTGCAGCAAAATGTAATGAAATCAAATGGCCTTTGCTTCTCTTTACGCCTATCGGAGGATTACAGCAGATCACTGGACTTCCTGCGCTTTGTGATCATTTTCCCAGAGGAAGATGTCTGGCAAATGTGTGAAGTCTACGAGCGCCTGATTGCACGTGGCATAATCACTCTGAGGGTTTCCAACCAGCTTGCACCGCTCCTTGACTTCAAAATGGAACGCAAAGACCCCCGTCTGGCACTTTTGTTTCACAGGACTGAATAAACACTGAAACAACATATTGCTCGCCAAAAGTTTCAGGCCTGGTGGAATATGTTTGGTTGACTTTCTAAGGAAGGCATACTTTGGAGAGCACTTCATGTATGTGCGCATGAACTGCAAGTTGCAGAGCCCTGGCCACATTTTTGAAATCCGCCTCTGCTTCCGCTGTTTCTACCAACTGGAGCGCAGCTTGCGATGGATGCTTGACTGGCGCCAGCTCTTGAGACCGCAGCACCACTTCTTGCCGGGTGAAGAGAATCACTACAAGGGCCACGTGACTGACAAGGCTGGACAGCTGGATGGCTAGACTGTTTCCCTTGATTGCAGGATATATCAAATAAATTCAATAAAGGATATCAAATGTAATTACACGTGTTTTCATGTTGAATCATGTGTTGGTAGACAATCAACCGGCTGGAAGTTCTGGGAAGTTCCAAAACTGTTTGTCCAGAATTGATCCGACCAGGATGGGCAGGTGAGCGAAGTGGAGGCGATTCCCAAATCGGAGCTCCAGGGCAAACCTCACGGAAAAGGGCAGATGTTCTATGCAGATAGCGGGGACATGTACGAAGGCCAGTGGCAGAACGGCAAGAAGCATGGTGAGGGCTGCCAGAACTATGCCTCAGGCGACAGCTACCAAGGTTGCTACCAAAACAACAAGAAACACGGGCACGGTAGCTACAGATATGCTGATGGTGATTTTCATGAAGGGGAGTATTTTGAGGGCCGAAAACATGGTCCTGGAGTGTATTGGTACTCTGATGGGCGTGTTCTTATGTCTACGTACGACCAGGATGAACAGGCAGGTCCTGGAGTTGTATGGAGTGCTAACCGAAGCCAGGCATGGCTCACAGAGTCAGGAATGCAAGTGGCAGATTTAGATCTTCAGACTGCCGAGAGGAAGGTCAAATCCCTTGGCTTTGAACCTCCAACAGTATGACTAATCTTGGCGAGTCTTTCCCGTCTTTCCCAACGCTGCTACTTTTCATTCAAGCAGCCTTCAAGCTCTGGACTGGTTCTGAATCTTTGCAGCACTGAGAGCAAGCTCAGCAAATGTGAGGACATTTGTTACATTTCTGTGTCAATGTCTTTTCCGTAACAACTTGATTTTCCCTTTCCGTAACAAAAGACATAGAGCAAGCTGTGCTATTCTGCCCCAAGGACTTCGCCATGTGACATGCGGGCCTGTGCTTTTCAGGTTGTAGCCAAATGAAATCCGCGTGAATTCACAGCATATCCACCAACGTGGAAAGCCTGGTCAAAGAGCCGCGATCACTTCTTTCCTTGGCTAAGCCAGGCAAGAAGACAAGACAAGAAGTCACAGAGCAAAGATGCGTCGTTGCTTCAGTTGCTTGCTTGTTCAAATCTGCCAAATCCCTTCTCTGAGTAATATTTGATTAATATGATTAATTATGATTAATCATATATTTGAATGTGGTCAGAGTTGTGTGTGTATGTGTGCGCCTGAAGACTCTCTCATGCTCGAACTCAGAAGCCAAATGGCACAACAACACAACAGCAGTTAATTACACATAAACTCAGCATGCTTCCACACTTAGTGCCTTTTGAGGAATTGGATTCAGCCGGGAGCCCTTCTTTCCTTGTTACCCCGTAGAATGAACAATGTATGTTCCGCAGAGGACCAGCAACCTCCTTGATTGTACCTGAAAAAGGGTCAGATCAAGGCTGCCGAGTGGACAATAATTACTTTGACCTGCAAAACTTACGAAGCAAAAACACACCCACTGCTGTGCATTTAGAGCTGCCAGTGCCTCCAGCCTCGTCAGATCGTTCCTTCTTGGGACATCTGGTGACGCAGATCATGGACATCTCACAAATGTCTGAAGAGGACTCTTGTGGGCAAGCCTTACGCTGTTCCAAAGAGCACCAGGGGCATATGAAGATTCCATGGCTCAACCCACAGCAGCAATAGACCATTCCTATTCTGGCAGAACTGAACGAAGTGGGAGAGTCAACCATAGATCATCTATCCTTTCCAGATGCCAGGTGGAGGCAGAAGTCGGTTCCCAACTGTCCTTGACACCTTCGCATTGCCTTCATTTGTTACGCGTTGGAGCAAAGCAGGAGCAGCTGCAAGCTGCAATGCAGCTCTCACTGCAAGAAGCACCTGCTGAGAGACTGCCGGAGGACTCTGCAATGTCTTTGACCAATTATCTAGCTGCAAAAAACATCAAACAACTGGATACTCTGCAATGTTGCCAGTTCATTTGCTACAATTATTCATATCATATCTGTTCATATTCATATCTATTCCTCAAACGAAGCTCGGTTCGCAGCCTGTCAGCGGTCAGGAGCCGCGGTTGCGCCCTAGCAGGCCAAAGCCCCGGAGTTTCCCAAGCAAAGATCCGCAGGTCCAACGCCTTTAGCATCCTGTAGCGATGAAGTTGCTGGTGATTTTTGTTATTGCGATGCGATGCCAAGCTGTGCCAGGATGCACTTCCAGAGCCGACTCGTGCAACTGCAAAGAAAAAACGGGGAGAACCACGAGGTGGTGAAGCGGAAATGGATCAAAAAACAGTTGAAGATGCATGGCTATATATTTTTTGAAATGTGCAAAGTCGTGCTTTGTAGTGATCGTCATATCTCAATCAAGAAATCTTTTTCGTCTTTGTTCTGCATCAGAATCTCTGGATTAAAAATTGGCCATTTCCCTCCGACCACCATTGGTTTGAGAAGGATTTGGTTGTGCAACTTGTGCAACTTGCCAAGGATTTGCTGCAGCTTCTCTTTGGAGACAGTCCTGAGGTTCGGGACGCATTGTCAAAACTAATCAAACATTTGAAAGAATCTTGGAAAGAATCTGGGAAAGAATCTTGTTATATCTTGTCTTTCCATTTGGTGATCTTTTCGGACTGTCCTTCTGACATTGGCTGAGTGTTTTTTTGGCCTGTGCTTTAAGCTTTGAAGCGGCGGTCCCTACTCATGATCTGTTGCAAAGTCAGCATAGTCTGTCAGGCCGGCGATGTTGAAAGATGGCTGAAAGTTGGATTTACTTGGAGTCAACGGAGTGGCACTGAATGGGGACTCTGGCAGAAGCAAGGAGGACCTTGTTCGCTTCTCAGCACAGCCCACTGAAGATTCGCGTCTGTTTCACCACGATTTCACTATTTGATTTCACTATTTGATTTTATTTGTTGCCCCTAAGGTGGTGTCTATGCGCCAGTGCAGGCTTCGACATCACATTCATCACATTACAGCTGAAACCTGCCACTTCTGGAGGCCTTCATCGTGAAGCACCTGTTGTTTGGCGGTGAAGCAATACCTCGACGAAAGGTGCCTTTCTGTAGATTCAAGGAACATCACAAATCAAGAAATCGGAGTAAATCAGATGAAATCAGACTATACAGCAAAAGTCAAACTCGGCCGAGCTGTTGTGTGGAAGTGTGGCAGAGAATTTTCCAGATCACAGCACAAATGCCAGTCAGCCAGGAGCATCCATTGGGAACTGGAGCAGATGACGAGGCATGCAGCATGCTGCCTTGCTCACTGATGGAAAAGGTATCAAGATGAATCGTGGTGTTGCCAGAGCAAAAATTACGCTTTCGTCAAAGCTGTGAAAAGATAACATGATTGCAAAATCTGGATGCCTTTCCATGTCTTTCGATTGCAAACTTTTTGAATCTTTTTGATCAGGACGATCGCGGGGCTGTCCTGGCTCACGCACTGGCGTCGATCCTGTTCCAATGTACTCCCAACTCCTCTTACACGATTTGCCAGGCATTGGCTCGGCATTGGCTCGGCATTGGCTCGTTTGCACCACGTTTTGTTTGCTTCGACTTCTTAGACTTTTGCTTTAGACTTGCACTAGCCTCGCTTCCGTACAGTCATTGGAATTGTCAGTTGGTCGGTCCTGTAAGTGCAGCTAGTCTTGGGAAAAGCTGTGGCTGTATTTTGTCAGTATAGTCAGTATATGTCAGTATATGTCAGTGTCCCTTTCATCTCAATGTCATCTCCATGTCATCTCCATGTATCTTCGCAATGCGAGCTCGGATAGCTCGGCAATGGAAACTCCAGGTGCACTTCTCTGCTGAGGGCGATAGCCAAGAAGCCCAGGCAGTGCAACAGGCGGCACCTGCTGCTGTGGCTGCAGGCAATGGAGGGGAGGGATTCGGTGTAAAGGGTCGACAGTTTGTGCCCGATTTTGCCAAGAGGTTTCAGGGCAAGTGACATCAAATGACCTCGAATGACATCAAGCGACATCAAGTGACAAGATGGGACAAACCATCGTTGCAGTTTGGTCGATGACAGGCCAGGGCTCTAGTGTTCTGGCAGCTACAGTGCGGCAAGTTGCCCGCATTGCAGAGGCTGGGTAGGACTGAAATTCCCGCGAAAGCTGTCTCGCATTGTGAGTTTTGGAGGCCCGCCAAGTCCTAGAAGAAGGCCCGATTGATGCAGGATATGCGCTGTGTTTTCCTACTATTGAGAGAAATTTAATGTGCGCAACCTGTATAGATTCTGTGGATTTCTCTGGTATGTGTGGAAGACAGGCATCTTCACGCATGCATCATATGCATCGCACCAATGGCAAACTGTTGCAAGCGCAGGTGCCGACAGCTGGCTCGCTGGCCCCCTCGGTGTCTTGAGCTTTCTCTTCTCAGTGCTTGTGAGCCGAACGGTGGCAACTGTTAGGGAAGTGGCTCGGTCAAAATCGGTCTTTGAGTTTTTGAGGCATGGCATGCAGCAGACGTACAGTGAGAACTCTTGCATGAACATGTGCTCTTGATCCATCGCAGACTGAAGCAGTCTCAAGGATATGGATGATTCCAGTACGCCATTGATTGGGCGATTTGGACATTGCAGCCAGGTTGCTTTGCAGAAAGTAGAGATCGTAGAATTCGATGGAATTCGTCAAACGCAGTGGCAGTTCTGAAAATACGTTGATTGCTTGGCAAGCTCGGCGAGCTCGGCAAGTTCCAAATCTCAGGAGCTGGTGAATCTGATGCTGATTGGCGAGTCCACTTCGTGACCTGGTGCTCTGTGATGCTATTTTATGCTATTTGATGATGTTTGATGACGTTTGTATAGTTTGTATTGCTTTGATATGTCTATATACAAACATGTTTCCAATTTAGAGTGTTGCCAGCACTCTTCACTCAACGCTCGTGCTGAGCTGCGTGAGGAACGTATTTGATGGCACTCGATGGCTGGGCGATGACCCTTCGAGCGGTTTCCTTGTGAGGCTTCCGTGTTCATGCACTGTCATTCTCCTGATTTCTCTGCGGTCTTTTGTGTCTTCAGATTTGTGCGCATGTGCAGCATCAAGCAACGTTTTTGACTAGCCGAGCCTCGTTTCTCTGCACATGAATATTCTGGTCAAACAAGATCATCTTTGCGTCTCACTTGCAGGGGAGTTGACAGCGAACGAGTTGGTGTTCCACAAGTTGGTCTATTGAGTGAACTGGAGACTTACAGATATCTCTCTGTTGGCATGATGCTCTGACTTAGCTTAGAGTCTGCAGCTTTTTCCTATTGGCATTGGTCCACAAAAACTGGTCAACCCCATCCCAATTCATCTTGGCTGGACAGGATAAGTCGAATTGTCATCAGATCACTGAATGTTCTGAGGCAAAATGCTGGCAGTCAGCCAAATGTGATCATCATGTTTAAGTTTGTTGTTGTGAACATTGTTGCCCAAAACAGTCATCGTTCTCGATTTGAGAACGTTGAGATGAGTTGAGGCTCTACAAGAACCCCGACTTTCCAATCTGGGTCTTGGCGTCTCCTACACACTACACCATGATTTTCTCCACCCAAAGATCAGACTCCCAGCTGAGCGAGGAGGTGCGCAGATTTGGACTCCCAACCATAGTGCCGTAAAGATGGGAAAAGCATGGAGATGAAAGGAGATGAAAGGAGTGGGTTGGTAGTATGTTGGTAGTGGATGAGCCTGGACCGTTGCTCATATTGTATGAATAATTGCAGGACAGCATACGGCACTCACAATAGCCAAGGCATTTGTGTCTTTGACCTCGAAACCATTAGTTTGTTCAGTTCATCACAACATATTCAATACCGAGTTTTATAGTACGAACAGATTGTGAATCTCGATCACCGGTAGCACATGACTTTCGTATGACCTCTTCAAATATCACCTCAGAGGAAGAGGGAAGGACTGGACCCCAAGATTTAGACTTGGCAACTGCCTTGGCAAGGCCAAATTAGATCAGCAAGTGAAAAAGGTCTTCGTTGAGAACTCAATCGACGAGGGCGGGCTCGCAATGTCCACAAACTTGGGTAGCTCGGAGCTTGATTTGTGCACAATTCCAAGTGCTTCAAAGATGTTTGAATCTTTGAGATGAAGCTTGGCAGTGGCACGGTATTTTCATCCTCCAATCTTCTCTTGGCTTCAAAGTATGCAGATTCGATCCTGTGGTGCCACCTCTATGGACATACCATGCACTTTGTGTCGGCTGATTTTGACACGTTCTGTACTTTGATCAGGTAAAATGCTCGAGGCTTTGGGCATAGAGAGCAAAAAGCTGCCAGATGCTCAGCAGGACATCGTGCGAGAGGATGTCATACTGCCAGGGCCTCAGTCCGACTCAGTCCGACTCAGTCCGACTCAGTCCGACTCAGTCCGACTCATTTGCCCGCAGTCTGGTGAGAGCAGAATGAGGCCCAGAATGCCTATAGAATGACCTGAAATGGCTTGTAACTGTTTGAATTTGCACGACTCAGGTGGGAAGACTTTCGGCTTTGGGTTGGTGGCTTGGCTAAGACCCTCGCGACGAATGATTTCTGCCTTGTCTGGCATGGGGCGTTGCGGGTCTTTTGCTTCCAGTGTCTGTGTGAGGCAGACAATTCAATGTTGTTGCCGCTGACAAAACGTCGGGCAAGATCCAGCTATTCCTTTACGATGGTCAGGACCCCTGCCAAAGGAAACACCAACTTCCTCTTTTCTGAGGACAACTCCCAGCCCGATACCAAAATTGTCATCCAGGCAAATCTCACCTCTCCCAACTTTGGCCAAACCAATTTGCCAAACATGGAAATCTCACTTGGGACTACATATTTTCAGCAACTTACATGGATGGTGCCATGCTGCCATAGTGACGTGCTGTGCGCAGGATCCCCCTGGACCAACCCTGAAGTCCGTGCGGGTTGAGCTGAGTGACATCGACTCTCAACTCATGGGATATGGCGTCGGATATGGCGTTGGATATGGCATCGGTTTCACCAGTTTAATCGTTAAACCCTAACCGTCTTCCATTGCTGCTGTTTGTGCGGCTTGTCCTGTGCCACTTGTGCTGTTTGTGCTGGTCACTGCTTTTTAGCATTGTGGTCTGTGATGGTTTGTGCTGCCGATTTCAGCATGGTGCCCTTGTTCAGGATCCAGCCTTTGCTTGCGGCGGCTCAGAGGGTGATGCCTTTGTTGCAACCCTCCATACGTTCCTTGTTTGCCAATGCATATATTTCAGACTTTTCACCATCACCCAAACATATTCAACTGAACCTGCTGAATATGATTTATTGTTTGTCTTCACACAGTGGTATTGGTGCATGTGATTGTGTGTGAGTGCGTTAAAAATTAGGACCTTAATTATGGTTGACAGATTTGGGTCATTTTTTCTAGTAGACTATACTATTTTTCGGGCGTGGTGAACGTGCAGCACGCCGATTCTGTAGACGAAGAGGGGCTGCCAGGATTTAATAGCCAGTGGAAAAACTTGGCTTTTCAAAGCCCTGAAGCTTATTGAGGCGCTGGCCAGATGCCGCTGTACTGGTGGAAAATCTTTGACAGGACAGCGACTCCATGATTGAGACCTTGACAGAAAGGATTACTCAGTTGCTGCCTTTGAATGATAAGAATGGCTCAGTTGCAAACTGAAGCCAGCTCCTTGTAAGGACCGACTAGCCAACTCTGAGTGGGGCTTTCAGCACTTCTGTGCTGGGCAGTGCTTCACTGATTGAGTTGTGGAAAAAATGCGCAATAGACCCAATATTACTTACAGATCTTACAGCTTGTTTCTGTATGTTTCAGGTGGAACAACTGGGCTGGCGAGGCTTCTTGTGTTGAGGCTCAAAGTACCTCTTCAGGATCAGCATGTGGCTCGATCAATTAAGTGAAGGCTCCGTAGACAAGACTAGTCACATGTGACACCTCTTGAGGAGCGACGATTCTTGGATATTTGAAGTTGAAGCGTTTCAGAGCCAGGAGGGGCACGTAGATCGTGTCAGCATGAAACACTATGAAACAAGGCTCTCAGACAGAAGTAGCCCTTGAAGAAACTCTGACAGTACAGAAAACCACATACACGTTGTCACCCAAGTGGCACTTTGGCAAGCAACTGATACCTCCAGTTCACGGGTCTACTTTACCTGATTCTGACTCTGTGAAGCTTTGACTTGAATGCCAATCATTCAGAGAAAGCACGGCCTAGCCTCCATGCGCTGACGCAGCCTCTCGCCATGGCATTCATTTGGCAGCCAATTGTTTCTCATATCCCACAGGCCTATGTCGCAGCTGTGAACCGAGCAAGATGGAGAGAAAGAGAGAGAGAGAGAGAGAGAGAGCGAGAGAGAGAGAGAGGGGGAGACGGCTCTACACTGTCTTTTCTTGTCCCTGACCTTGACATACCTTGACTGCGACAGATTTTTCCATGGTTTCTCATTGGTTTCTCATTGGTTTCTCATTGGTTTCTCATTGGTTTCTCATTGGTTTCTCGATGTTTCTCCGCCACAGGAAGCTCTCAATGCGAGGCAGCGGAAGCAGGCATGGAAGCAGTTTAAGCAGTTTAAGCAGCTGAAGCAGCTGAAGAAGTTGAAAGCGTCCCAGAACCTGAGAACAAATTCATTGGGACGAAACTCCCATGAGATTATTGAAATGCAGTTTGGGACAAATTACAAACAGGTGTTCGTGATTGTTTGTATATACAAGACTTAATGGAGCTTGATGGATAGTGGTGGAGTATTTCAATAGTCTGTGAGCGATTGCAGATTTGCATTGTCAACTGATCAAAAGGGTCTTCAAGCGAAGCAGCCCTGCCCAGCGAAGGTGTACATGAGCTCGAATGTCTTTGAGGCCCGCAGAATGGTCACTGAAACAGATATTGGTTGGGACTCCATGCATTCAATCGTGCACGATCGAGATACAGTGATAGTATGATGTGTGTAAAAATGAAAGTGACGATGCTGGCAAGCAGAAATGTGGTTGAAAACGACTGAGGCAGGCTCAACTTCCCAAACGCAGCTCGTCAGAAGCGTTGCAAAAAGGAAGTAAAACCTCAGCCAAAGATTAACAACATGATTATGGCCTTACTAAGCCTGACTCTTTTTTTTTTTACAGAAGCGACCGAGAAAGTTTGCTCACTGCTAACTTTTTTCAGCCCCGAAGCTTTGCAGCTTGTGACGGAACCCTATTGCCACATACGACCATATGATGATGTTGCTTGATAAACACGTTCAGTTGATCTATCAGAGTGACCGACCCTCTATGACAAGAAGCCTCAGGCTGCTCTACCTGTAGTGTCTAGTACTTATTTTACACTAACTCTTTGTGTGACTTCAAGAAACAGGAGAGCAGTGCATCGCATCCAAACTTTCACTTTCATGAAGTCTCAAAGCAAACTTGCATTTTCGATTTCCTACCCAGGTTGTCAACACGAAATGGAATGAATGAACATGAGTCACACTGGGAACCGCACATTCTTGGGGAAAAGGTCCAATGCACTACACTTTTACCCTTTTTGCCAGAGTACTGCATGACAATGAGGCCTCGCTTGCCACCATAGTATAGGATTTGGGTGGCTTTGTCTTCTAAATGCAGTGTTGGTAGCAGAGAAAAGCTGGGTCAAATTGTCTTAGTCGCAGGTGAAAGCCTTGTCGTTCCATTGCTGCAGCCGGGAAACCTTCTTGCCATTTATCTCCTTACCGAGGAACATGTACCATCCAACTTCGCAGCGTCAGGCACCAAGTCTTGGAGCCATGCTGCCATGCTCATTGAAATGTTCACGAAGCCCAGCGCTTTGCGAAAACATTTCTCCTCCAAGGTCAAGCCCTCGCAAAAGTTCAACAGCAGATGTGCCATCGCCCCCAAGCAAAGGAGATCGGTTTGACATGGCATCACTGCATTCTTGACACATCGACGATCATCGAAGCTTCTTGTGCTTGTGTTGAAACGGAGTGGTTCTTGCCCAATCGCCGCAGGCGTATGTGTTCCCGAACCATCGCGACATAAAAGCAAGGCTTCCCAGTTCCGGGCATATCCTGGAGTTGAGCAAAATTGTAAGATGAACCACATCCCATCTTCATACTGCCCGCAGCATTTTCTATTCGTTGGACTAGCTTCACACGTAGGCACCGCAGCATGTCTCATTCCAGGGGGGATTTACGGACTTGTCACCTCTTTAGACCCCTCTGACAACAAGGTGAATTTGGACAACATACATGAGACATAAGAAAGGGCAAAAGAAGCAACCAGCAAGTGTAACAAGTGCAACAAGTGCAACAGGTGGAAACAGATGTAACAAGTGAGTATCATTGAAGCATCACAAGCGTCAGAAGCTGCGCAGTTCCGTCAGAGAAGGACAGGGTTTTGATGAGTTTTGGATCGTTTTTGGTACTTGTGATGAGTCGCACATGGCGAGCGATGAGCTCTTCGCCTCCTTCCTGGCAGAGGTTGAGGCTGCGGAGGTGCGACGGACGGAAGCGTGGCTCCGTTGGACGTGACGGAAGAATCTGCTGACTTGTTGCTGACTTGTTAGCCACATTCATTGATTCATGACATGAGCTAATTTGGAAGCATTCCTTGGTGAATTTGAGAGGCAAACGAGCCAGCTGAGCCCCCGACCTTCTTCTGCAAGATGTGAGCAGTTTGAAACAGTTTGACCACATGGATTCCACACAGACTGTGCCACAGTGCCAGAGCCAAGGAATAAACGTTTCCGAACTGAGAAAGAGGCAGCAGGCGAGAGGCCTGGGTGAACTGATTTTGTCAAGACAAAAGAGTCAAAACGATGGGTTCCTTTTGTGTACAGTTGTTTTCACAAAAGTTTAACATACAGATATATTAATGATATCAATATATGTGTACATATGTATAGATTCTTTATATGTGTTCCATGCAGCCTTTCACTTGCAATTCTGTTTTCTGCATGTTTTTACCTCTGGGAAAAGATGAACATTGCCCCTAGAGGGAAAGCATCACATGCCTTTCTCACAGGACGTCAACTAAGCTGGATTATGTGCAGAAACGACGAATTGGATTCTTGCCTGAAGACTTGTTGAAAGATCGCTTTTGAAAGGCAGCAAATTGCCGAGACCCTCCGAAAGGTGCCGGCAGACTTGTTTAGCGGGTCTTCAGTGGAAGAGCACGCATTTGCACAAAGCTATTCCAGCTATTGAGTAGACACTTTTGGAATATGCTATTTAATGTGTTTTATGTGTTTGTGATCAAGACAAAAGACGTCACAGCTTCGAAGTTGCAGCTCAATGTCAAGCATGGCCCATTTGAATGCACAGCAGACCGTTCAAACGGAAGGCCGCCTTTCAGGGGCAGCTGTCGAAAGTGCGACAAGTGCTTCAAGGCAAGAGCTGGTGAATGGGTGAACGAGTGGTGACCGAGTCTTTATTTTCACTTTGATGCAATCTGCTGGCAAGCCTTCGAATGATCTCTTCAAACTGGAAGATGTGAGGAAGAAGACGTGTATTAAAAGCTCTGCTTCAAGCTGTTTCACATCGTTCTACGATTTTCCAAAGTTTCGCACTGTCTCTGCCTTTCGCGTCCTCTCGCTGATCGAGGTCTCGACTGCGTTGACCGGTTGCTCCTGGTGGACTCGTCAGAATCCGATGGCCTCACCGCGCTGCATTTGGCGACCATTGGAGGTGTGAGCTGCGACTTTCGTCAAACTTTTGACAAACACATACAGCTGTTCGCAGCACATGTGCAAAACTTTGCCATAGTGTGATCTGTTCTTCTGTTTTTTGATTGTTTCGTCACCCTGTCATCCCCCACATGGCGTATCGGTGCTGATGGAAGGTCACAGTGCCATTTGCGACGCTTTGCTGGGGGGTCGTGCCGACATAGATGCACGAAGCAGCCAACAAGACACACCGCTGATGTGGGCAGCACATCTTGGCCTTAGACTCAGCATGACACAGACATTTTGATTGACAGAGGAATTTATATCACAATCAGTGCTTCAGAAATCCCTGAATATATCGATATTTTTGATTGATAATTACAGTATATATATATATATGTATATGTATTATGTATATATATATATATATACATATATATATATATACACATATGATATTTTTGATTCAAGGTTTGTGACAACTTTTCTGATTGAATGGTGAAGCTCTGCTGAGGTCATAGTTCAGTCTGCCAGCTGCTGCTCCACAAGGGAGCCGATGCTTCTTTGCGGAATGCTGCGGGCCAGACTGCAGTGTCTCAGAGTAAGCCTTTAAGAACTGCATCATACTGCACTTTGCTACACTTTATCACAGGATGATTGGACCTGAGTGGTAGGAAGACCGGATAGCACCTTGAGGCAATGCAGGCGCAGCACAAGGGCTTTCGGAAGATCAAAGACATACTGGAATCTTGGCTCTATCTTCCCAAGAAATCCCTCTACCCCAAAGAAAAAGACAACCAGAATGCTAGGCCCCGCCTAATGTTGAGGAATGAATTATTCAGATCTTCATTCTTGAGGCGCCTTTCACCCTCTCGCACTAAGGAAAGCCATGTTGCCAAGCCACCCACAGGCCGGTTGATCCCATTCGGAAGCTTCTAAGCACGTCACTTCAAGAGCACTCTCAATCCTTAAATTGGAGTCCGCAGTCTGGGCAGCAAGACATGTCTTGGTTCCACTCGATTCTACAAGTCTTTCTTGCGAAATGTAGCCCACGTGGGCCAACGTGTGAAGCCAACAGGTGAACAAGCTGATCCAGCCGCTGCCCGTCGTGCAGCAAACCTTGCAGCCGTGGCTGCAGCAGTCCGAGAGGAAGCAGAACGTAAAGAGGACTGCTGTGCTTCGGCAGCGGGGCAGGAGTTTTCTGAAGAGTCAGCGAGAGACCACGTACATCCCTTTGAAAATGTTGCGATGAAGTCTTTTGGAGATTGTAAAGCTCGAGTTTGTTCATTTGGTGGAACGTGCGCAAGAGCCAACCTTTGAAATTCACAAATGTTCAAACAGGAGGACCAGTTCTGGTCCAAGATTCGTGAACGAAGAGAGCGACGAGAAGCTGAAGGGGACAAAGACGATTTCAAGGAATTTCTTGCTTCTCACTCAGCCTTCGTTTTCTGTGGCTTCTTTTTGTCACTGTAGGATGGATATGTACTTCAGAGACCAACAGAGGTGGATCCCATTTGCTCATTTGAGGCATCTACTGCCCACCGCTTCGCGAAGCAGGACTTGTTGCTTGTCCGCTGGGCAGTTGTCGGCCCCATTGCTGCGACTGCTGAAGGAGACCGCACCGAAGCCCTCCATTCCTGGGCACTTGCGTTGCAACCTCAATATTCTCAATTCCCAAGCGTTTGCAACTTTGATCTGGGGCGGCTGGCCGTGTCTCTGGGCAGACAAAGTCTCAGGTCGGCACTATGCTTTGCTGGAGATTGGTGCAGCAGCTGGTCTCAAATTGTGATGACTCGGCGAATCTGTTTGAATTGGATGTGCAGACATCTTGATCTAAAGGAGACTGAACAACATGCGCCAAGGATGCAACAGAAATCGATGTTCGCAAAGCCTACCGCAAGCTGGCTGGGCGCTTGGTGAAACTGAATGATTATTGTAGCCTCAAGCCAGGGCCTGTTGATGTATGCCCATATCAGGCCCTTCGGCATCATCCAGACAAGCTCCTTGGCAAGCATGGCCAGCAGGCCCCAAAAAAGATAGAGAAAGGATGAGACATGAGACAACACTTTGACTTTGTGTAAAGAATTGCAAAGTACTCAAAGCACTTGCACCTCTAAGCATTCCGTGGATAGGTCAGGTCAGTGTGAGATGTCTAGGTCAGTTGTTGATGTTATTGTGTGGACTTGACAGAATGGTGAGGAATCCACACGATCCCGATGGTGCCAAGAAGCGCTTTGCAGAGGCCCGACATAACGTCCGATATATTTTCTACTCTATCCAGTTGTTTGCGATTTGTGTGCATTTCAATGACATGTTTTCTACTCAGCTTCACTCATGGCAAGGTTGCCGTGGCCTATGAGACCATTTGTGGCTACCTCACAAAGGTTTGATCAACTCAGGTGCGAATTCCAGGGTGTGCCCTGATTGTGTCCTGATTGTGCCGACCAGCTCAGCTGAAGCACCACTACCACAACCCAGTGGAGTCAAGAGCAACCGGAGAGGTTTGAGGTGCATACGCGAATGAGCACTTCAGATTCCAGAACTTTCCAAGACTTTCAGCACTTGCAAGCGAGCTGATAGAGCTGTCATGGCCGTGATGGCCGTTACAGCATCTTCGCCCAACATCCTCGTCACCTGACATCCTTGTGAATTTTCGAGCTTGGAGATAATGAACCTTCGGAGAAGAACATCCGCGACCATTGCAATTATGAAGCAAAAAGGAAGTTGAGCGCTTCTCATTCGCTCATTCCGCATTTTCCACGACTCAAGTTTCTAGAACTTGAGCAGCTTCTTGAAAAAGTTCCAAGGTCACGACTCTTTACGGGCACAATGCCATGCCCTCAGAGAGTGCATGGAGCAATGGAGATATATGGAGATGAGACTAAGATGGACTTGCAGAAGCTGCAATGAATTCACCAGAGAATTGCCAACAAGTTTGAAATGGGTCAAACCTCGAAACCTTTTGGAAATTTCATGAAGTTTCTTTTGACATTGAAATTGAACAAGTCGGGTTTCCTGGCTTCAAGGCACTGACCTTCGGAAGTGCAACTCCTGTCCCGTCTCTTCCTTATTCTTGTTTTGCATAGGATAGGATCTATGACTCATTCAGCTTATCATATAAATTAGATACATTTTATAAATTCTATATTGTATGATAGCTGTATTTTCGTTGCAAAAGCCGCTCTGCGGAATCTGTGTGTGAGCCAAATGAGCTGCCAAGCTGTGCTGTTCAAAGATTATTTGCAGCCATTCTCAGGGGTTGAAGTGTTTTCAGGCAAGGGAGCTTGGCAGGTGCGCCACGCTGCGCCATGACATTTTGAAGGGATGCTGTAAACCTGTTGCTGCAGAGAGTAGCTGAAGAAAAGACTGGGCAATAGCAATGGCAGGGGTCAGATCTCAGGGTCAGATCTCATTCTTCTCGGAAACCTAAGTTGCACAGGAGATTTTGCTTTCAAAACCAATGAAGACACTTCATTTGGGCATGTCAGTTGCTACGACACCTGTGGTGCGTTTCGGTGATCGAAGCCCGCCGCGCACCTGGTGTGATGCACCTAAGTGGTGTAGGGCTTTTCATATACGAAGCCGCGAAAACAATTTGTTTCTGATTTTCTCTTTGACCAACGCTATGGCCATTGGTCCGTCTTTTCAGTCCGGAAAGCCTAAATCAGCTTCTTGCTTGTTCTCATTCCGCTAAGGCCAATTCAAGTTGTCATAGCCAATCGTGAAGAAGGCTCCTGCTTTGCAATTTGCAAAACAAGACTTATCTTTAAGGCATTTTAGGGCTAATCATCTTTGCAAGTCTTTCTTGGGAACAAAGTCCCGCAAAAATCGGAGAATCTGATAGAAAAGGCAGAAAGGTTTGAAGGTCAGAGTCATGAGAAATGGATGACTCCAACTTGACTTCAGGAACGGATTTCTCGCACTTCTTGATACCATCAGATCGCAGGTGGTCTTCCCAGAGAGTACTGCAGATCCACCAGCAACCTGGCATGGACAGACTTACGCGGAGAACGTTTGCGAAAGCAGGAGAGCAATAACCGGAAAGAACCGCTCTCACCGTCAGATTAAGATGGAAACACATGGATGAACGAAGACACGGCTTGGTCTTAGAGGAGAAGTCTGCTTGCCGCCTGTGTCTGGGTTGAGCGGTTGTGGCGGTTGGAGCAGGAAGTCAAGGAAGCAGGCATGAGGATGGATGCAGCGGCCTGAGAATGATACAAACCATGTACTGCATCTGCGCCTGTCTCCATCGGTCTGTGTTTTTGTTCGCCCTTAAGACATCTGCAAGACCATCTTCGAACCCGTTACAGCTGTCACAGCATGTGCAAAGGCCAGTCAACGGAAACTACAAGATCTCTCTTCGGAGGTGTGGAAATGACCCTGATGGTCCTGCGACGTCCTAGGAACCCCTACGATTAGCATTGAAAAATCAACCAGTGACATCATGACAAATGTATGCAAATGTCTGAACGCACCTGGTGTGCTGATTGCTGGAACCTAACAAGTTGATTGCAAAAGGGCCACTTGGCGATTTCTACAGGCAACCTGTATGCTACACAAGCAACTGGCTGTTTCCGGAAGGTCTTTGGCTCCAATCGCATGACGCAGGCGATGGATTCAGAGCAGAGACATTTTGAGTTACAAATTCAAATCTTGCAACTTAGAACGAGCTGAACGTTACCATTCTTGGATTATGGAAATATAGAGGTCATGCCTACAAATTTGCGTTTGTAGTTTGTAGAATGGATGCTTTGTGATACGGGAGAGCGCTTGTAACTCCGCCGCCAGAAATCCACAACTTCTCCATCACAAGAAATCAAGGCAGCACCGCTTCTGGACTGAGAGGGGGGGGGGTGGAACGTGGGCGCTTGGATGAGGTGGTTCGAGATACGAAAGTGGACAGTCTGACAGTCTTCTCGAATCCGGACTCACAACTATTCATGGACCAAACCAGAGGCCGCAACATTTCTACGGTCAAGACAAAGGTTGTCATTTGATTCCCAATCGGATTCAGTTAAAACCAGCAGCCGCATGAGCTGTGCTTGTGGCTCCTACAGCGATATCAAAGATCACATGCAACCAGGGAGGGAAGCCACTGTTTGGAGGACCTTGCAAATATGTACGACACAAAACCCATGAAACCTCAAAGACTTGTTGAAACCTGCAGCCATCAGCAAAAAGAGAAAGCCATTGCGACCATTGAGACACCCTTCATGTGGGGCCTTCTCTGTGTGCTGTGTGTCTCATGGAATTTGGAGGCCAGGTGTGAGAACTCATAGCTGCCATAGCTGACTCATGACACATCATGGCAAATCCGAAACATCCCATGTAGCATCTCTCGGCAATTCTCGACCCTCCTCATTTGCTCAGACGCATGCGGAAGAGCAAGGCAACTCTGTTTGGTGCAACCGGCAAAATTGTTCAGCGACATGAGCACGACAGGTCGATGTGTTGCATTTCACAGCCAGGTTTGTTTCGTGGCAACATGCTGGACATATCAAGGCTGGGGATATCTGGGGAAGATTCGATGAGTCAATGAGTTGGGGAGATTCTCAACTGCTGCTGCCATTGCTGCCATTGCTGCCATTGCCAGGCCCTGTGCCCCATTGCAAGCGAGCTTCAGCGAAGAGGGCGTGAGGCAAATGACAAATCTGTGATCTGTACCACACTAGTCGCCTTATGTCGCCTTTCCAGCTCACAAGCACATCACTGCATTCTCCTGCATTCACAGTGCAAACACCGAATCCGGTGGATCGGAGGTGAGAGTCGTCGTCCATGAGGAGGCTGGTCTACACAGACGCCAATGTGATGCTGGGACTGCTTGGACTCGGACCACTGGACCACGCCGGACCACGTTTAGGTTCGCCATTTGGTGCCCAACCACCTGATCACCTTGAGTGCAGGGTTCCTTGGCAGCCAGACGATCCTGCATGGGCTTGGTCAACGACGGTTTAGATTGATACTTTTGAGTTACGGACAAATGGCAATAGGCAATAAACAAATGTCTGTTTCCAAAGCTTCCGCCCCGGCGCGCCCGTCCACTATGTCACGAGTCGTGCAAATTAGAGCTGCCAATGGGGCTCCATGATCATCCTGTGAAGTGTTCAGAGAAACTGCTGAGCCATATATATATATATATAAGATTTATAAATAGTACTTCAACAAAGACATTAGAGATCTCATGCTGCATACAGTTTGGGCTGAGCATTTTTGATGTGAGGGCTCTGGCTCAGGGTCGCTTTTGACTCTTTCTCCATTTCTGCAACATCTCGTGCTAGGTCTTTGCCATGGCCGATGCCCCAGATGGCTTCAGATGCTTCTGACATGAAGGATTTCCATCTTTTGTTCGACACAGTCACTTAAAATTATTGAATATCCTCTTGGTCCAAAGACAGGTTGTAGAATTCAGTGGGCTTTAGTGCCCTCCCAGAACGTGAAATACAGTAGGTGAAAGGCGTGCCTGTCGCACGAGAATCCTTTATTAAGCTGCGGGGACGATTTCCCAAGAGGCGTGCCTAGCCGGAGTTACTTGGGATAAAGAATTAGTAGTCGAGATATCATCATGTTTCAGCTGATTATTATTGGTCACTTTTGCTGGCAAATCTGTTGTCTTTAGGTTTCACTGCTTTTGTGGGAAACATATTATATTTGAGGAAATAATAGGTTGTTCATGCGGAGTTTCATTGGGGGAGGTGCTTCATGAATGTGATCTTTGTGATGTGCTTTTGTTGTGTTCAAGTGGTTTTTGCTTGAATTCCTTAGTGGAAGAGCGGTTAGCTCTGCAGCGCGTTGTTCATTGGGTTGGCGCCAGAGCTCCATGCATCGTTTGTTGGATTTGGGTTTGCCCAGGGTAAGTTTGAATCCAGTTGCCAAGGCGCTTTCCATCTGTGGGGGAAACCCTGCAAATAAACAACAATCACATTTACATGTGAGCAGGGGAATTGGGCACTCTGTGACTGACCCAGTTCAACGAAGCTCGGTCACAGAGTGGGATATCTGGATTGGCCATCCAGACGTATTTGCGTCCAATTGTTTCCGGATGGCAACTGGGCCAAGTGAAAAACCCAGGATGGGGATGGATGGGGAACCATGAGTCATCATTTCATCTCATTTGTATCCTCTCCCTTCGGGGTGTTTCCAAGTGTGTGTGTGTGTTTTCCATGAATCTATGTCAGCTTTCTCCTCCTCCTCCGCCTCCTCTGCCTCATTCTCCTCACCCTCCTCCTCCTCCTCCTCTTCCAATGTACTGAAATTGTGAATGCTTGTCTTCCAAATGTACTGTCATTTTTCAGGTCGTGGGAGGAGGAGTTGCAATTCCGACAAGTGCTTTGGGTGGGGTGGCCCACTTTGCCAATTCAGCCACAGCTGATGCAGTTGAATGGTGTTGAATGCACCGAAGCTTGTGTAGACCATGTTGTTGACCATACGGCCGCGACTCAAGTGTAAGGCCCCGATCCATACCCTGGACCCACAGGCGATCCATACCCTGGACCCACAGGCGATCCATACCCTGGACCCACAGGCGATCCATAGCCCGGATCCATACCCATGATCCATACACCCCTAAGGTACCATGTTTTGAATTTTAACCCGCAAATATTTGTGTATAATCTATATATTGCCGTTGTATCGAACTATGCTGCAGTTGATCGCATAGCCAGTGGCTCTGGGGACCAAGGACCCATCGCCCGAGGGAAGTCCGGAGGTGCCGCCCCCTTGGTGTCGTTGCTTCAGTCTCCCAAGGTTGGGACATGTTGGGACTAGAGATGTGCTACAAACATCTGCAGCATCTGCGATGAAATATAGAAATAACGATAAATTTGCAAAGGTAGAGCCTCCTTTCTGCAGTTTTCATCGTTTTCATTGGGGTCGAAGAGGTGATCTAAAGCCAATGCGTAGGCCCAAGAGCGGGTGAAGCCAATCAGTTGCATTTCCTGTGTCCAGGACGGTGCCAGAAAAGCCGACCTGTCAGAACGGTACTTCAATGGTAGCCAGCAGAGCCTTCTGCGAGGATGGGAAGGGAGACATGAAAAAACATGTGAAGCGATGTGAAGTTGGATGAAAAGTTGTTTTACACAAGAGAGTTGCGCTCCAGAAGAGCTGGTGGAGCTTGAGTGATACAATGTGATACAAGTGCTTTGCCAGTGGCCCTGCAGGCTTAAATGAGAGCCTCCACCGCCTTCCACGAGACCGGTGGCCCGCGCCTGTGAGCTCTTCCTTTGAGTCCTGTCAAGACATTGCCAAAATGAGTGGCATCGTGTTGGAAGCGTGTGGAGTCCGTGTGGAGCTGATCAGTTCTGATCAGTTGATGTCGAGGCCTGGTCTTCTCGCAATCGATGTCTCCTCTGCGTGAGCTCCAAGCGATCCATTTGTTGAGAAGTCACCGGTGATTTCTCCGGGGAACTGACACAACCTACAGACTTTCCAGAAGGTCACGAAGGATCACGAAGGTATATAGCTTTGAGTTGAACATGCTTGTGAAGGGTCTTCCATACAAAGGATCCAGCTTGACACACGCCAGTGTGACATTTTTGACTCTTGCCACCACGAATAGCTAAAGGTGGGCGCTATGGATTTGGCAGAGAAGTTGGGGAAGCCAAGTCTGCGAGGATCCAGAGCACATCCAAACAAGTCCGAAGAATTCTGCAGGTTACCATTTACTGTACAGTTACATCCGGTTGCATTGAATCACACATGCCTTGAAATTCCTCAGGCTGGCTCTGCGCTTCGCAGTGATCTCAGCCTGGCCAGCAGGGCTTCTCAGAGCTTGCGGCAGCTGATGGCAGGAGAGAAGGCAGGTGCTTGGTTGGAAGCCTTGTGGTGCTGACGTCATTGTCAGGTTGGACCCACTTTGCAGCACGAGGCTCAGATACGTCAATCGAACACTTTCAACAGGGGAACTTGTGTCACTTCTATCTCAGCACATGAACGCCAAATCCGTGGAGCTGAATAGTGCATCGCTGTGTATCGGCGTGTAGACTTGCGAGATGAGATGTGCAAAGAGACACTACAAGGTCTATCGGGGAGCCGAGCACAGTGCCTTGGCCAACCCCTCAATGCCATGCAACTCGTTTCGGCGGATGCAGCTGGTTGTGTGCTTTTGCACTTCAGGATGCCCTCCGAGCT
This sequence comes from Symbiodinium sp. clade C Y103, assembly GCA_003297045.1. Taxonomy (NCBI): domain Eukaryota; class Dinophyceae; order Suessiales; family Symbiodiniaceae; genus Cladocopium; species Cladocopium sp. clade C. The sequence goes on along the minus strand of BGPT01001406.1, from coordinate 43,534 downwards.
CTTTGCCTTCACGCAATCAGCTCATCAGCAGGCACGATCCCACACAGTGTGCCACACGACGCTGCATTCTTCGTTTGAGTCACTGGTGATACGGTGATCCCATGTGAGTCACTGAGAGTTTTCATTGTGTCTCACCTGCCGTGCCAGTCCTTCTCGGATCGCCTGAAACGATACCTCTTCAACCGCGCTCTTCCGCAGCTTGGCTCAACGGAGTTCTTTTTTTCGATGCCGTGATCCTTCGCATTCCTTCGCTGTCGCAGGTGGTTCATGTCCTGGGCCGGCTTCCATGAGCCAAGGCTGGCTTCAAGTCTGCATGTTGTAGTCTTGTAGTCGTCTTGTAGCTCTGAGAATCATCGCAATTTCTTTCGAAACTTGTGTGACAGCAAAAAGGCCTGACCAGAATAAACCAACCAACTTCGGAGTGAAAATACAGCGAGATATGATGAGACAGGTAGTGAGAGTTTCTTTGATATCGCTTGATATCAGTATGCAGTATGCTCGAAGCAACAGCTGAATTCTTCTTGGAGACAAGTTTGGATTGGACCACTCTTGTGAACCACCATCTTCAGGTATTATCGCTATTTATTGCTCACTGGCAAACCTATCGATATTGCAGGGGCGATTTAGTTTTGTTACTTTGAGACCGCGGACCATTGTATTATGCTGTATGGAACAACTATAGCTGGGTGAAGTAGGCCATACCCATGTTGGTTTGTTGGTGCAGCCTGTTGGTGTGATGTTGGCGTCAGCTCGCGTTGGACACAGAGGCGCCAGATCCGCCGAGCCATGGACTTGAAGCCACTAGAGCTGTTGGAAGCGCTTGGGTCCCGGAGAGATGTGACCGGCTGATTCACCGATGATCAGCTGATGTCGGAAGGGGAATGTTGGGCAGCTGCCATGCAAAACAAGCACAATACTTTAATATAATCTTAATTGATATTATGTGATAACGGCAAGAAACTTGCAATCATGATAATGTTTCAGCAGGTTCAGACTGCAAGGCAATCTCACCGTTGCTAGAAGTCTCGGCAAAGTCAGGCCCAGCACTGCTGCAAATGGAGGTTTGAAGCCGGAGAATGTGTTGTGTGTTACAGATTCCTCGTTGTTGCCACTGGTAAGAAGCCAGGATGAGACAGCAATGCGTCCCTCCCATCAAGGGGCTTCCCAAGGGGCTTTGTGGATTCTGTGAGGCCGCCCTCTTCTTTGTATCCTTTCACACTGGGGCAGGATGCTAAGATGCCAAAGTCGTCCTGACACATCTGACACTGCGTCAATCTGCGATCTGGGGCTCTCCAGGCCTTGATCGCCCGCGGCCCCTGCCACCTCGTGTTGTTCTAGTTCGATTCTGAGGGAGTTGAGTCCATTGAGTCCATTGAGTCCATTGATTTGCGTTTCAAGATGTCAAGTGGATTTCCCATTGCTCAGTCGCTCAGGTTGGACCAGTGGATGACTATTCTGCTGCAGTCGAAGAAGCTGCAGAGCTGCCAAAGTGGGAAGCTAAGCGCCTTCGGTTCAATACATCTTCAAGCATGAGTGAAAATATTCAGAAAGCGAATGGACTTGCAACCAACAAGGCATGTAGAAGACTGGCTGGAAAGTGGAAAGACTGTCAAACCCTCAAAGGCAAAGGAAGGATTTGCAATTCAACCCAAGGCAACTCATGATTTCCTGTTGACCGATTGCACGTTTGAACTGACTGAAATCCAAATTCGAGAGGGAGACAACTGTTGTTCCGTCCCGCCAAAGAAGGAGAGTGCTTGCAGTCCTCATCTCTTTCGCCTTGACATTCTTTTGCAGCAACCCTCTCAGGTCTATGTCTCCTTTGGCACCAATGTGAAACCGAAGCAACAGGTGCTGAACTTTCATGCGCGCCATGTTTGATATGTTTGCTCCTATATCAGAAACTCATATAGAAGGCAAAGGAACCTTGCAAGCAAGTTGGATGACAATCCCTATCAACTCCACATATATGAGAGTTTCCTTGCTTCCCCCAGCACAGGTTTTCCGCTCTATCTTGGGTGCAGCCCAGCAATTGGGAGAGGACTTTGTGGCTGTGAGCATGCCATTTGTTGCAATCCACAAGGCACAGAATTCCTTCACCTGTTTTTCCCTACTCCCAGATCTCCCAGAAAGTCGCTTGGTTCTCCCAGGAGGTGAAGTTTCTTTGGGATGCGGATGAGCAGGAAGTCCAGGTACAACCAAGGGCTTCAAAGGCGCTTCAAAGCTGGGAGTTGCTTCAAGTATATCCCATGTAGGCCCTCCTAAACGGTCCTGAGCCGGTTGGCTTCTCAGATGAGTTTTCTGAGAGGAAATGCTGAAGTCAGTGTTGACGGACATCAGAAGCTGTGGACAACTGTGGTTGATGTACAAAGCTGTGTTAGTGGGCAGTGGATTGAGGCACATGCAATGGCATTCCCTGCGAATGTGCACTTTGCGCGTGTGCCGGAGTTCCCAACACAGAGACGAGAGAGAGAGAGAGAGATAGATAGAGAGAGATGGAGAAATTGTGGTGGATGACAACAAGATAGCTGATCAAGGTTCACATTATCGCACTATCTAAGAGCCATGCCATGTTGGTCCAGGCCTCAAATTCGGGCGCTGCGTCGTGCGGCGGCTTTCATCACCCATTGTGGCTGGTGCCTCAGTGATCGCATCAGATCCTCAGGATCCTCAGTATTCGTTGCCTGTTCCGCTGGTATTCATTGAGGTCTGAACTCCGTGCATGAGGCCATAGTGCACAACGGTGCACATTTGACGTTGTGGAAATAGAAAAGAACTCTCATTCTTGGACACATTTTGCTTCTATGCGCAATTTTCTTCTAGGACCCTAGAAGAGCACCATCGGCAGGAGCAGTGTCCACAGGGTGTGGCTTTTGAGCTAAACGCAGATGCTGCGAGGCTTTGCATTTTGGAGTGCCGATGTTGGGTTCAAGACCAAGATGACAATCAGATGACAATCAGATGAGCTCTTGTCGTTTTGGTTGAGGTCTTTTCTCCTGTCGTGGCTGCTGCTGTTGTGGGGCGGTTGGGTCGTTGAGGTTTGCCCTTTCTGGGAGATCAGCTTGTGACTGCCAGGCCGGATCATGAAGTTACCCTCCGACATCGTTACTACTCAGTATAGCAGTTGCAGATTTGTAGGCCTCTGAGCCAGGCTTATTGTTGAAATCGGTGCTGGACTGCGCCTGTCGGCCGGGGTGCCTGAGATCTTGTGCTTGGAACTGCTTTGCACAAATAAAGAAGTCCAGGATCATTTAAATCTCCAAGAGTCAAAATGAACATTAATCTAATCCAACCCAAAAGCCGCTCTTGGACAAGTGAAGCTTGGACTTGCAGAGCGTTTAGCAGTGAAGTTCTTTTTTTGGTTTCAATCCTTGAGGTGCCAGCAATCGAAGCTGAGCAAGTTCGAGAGGCCCACCAGAAGAATCGCCCATCTTTTCTTTGTGTATTTTCCTTTTGAAATGGCTTGGGTAGAGCCAGATAGAGGGCATGCCAACGAAACTGCTCAATTGCTTCGAGGCTGTGCAAAATCTTCTGAGAACTGCTAGTTTTGCCGTCGCAGCCGCGCGTGCGGGACGTCCGCAGCTCGCTGTTGATTTGCTGTTCAGCTGTAAGCGACCGAGATCGACTTAATACGACTTAGTAACCATTGTGATTTGATGCGACAGACTTTGTGATCAAGGCATTGGCAGCCTTGCAGGCGCAACACTTGAGCTGTTTCAACATGTCTTCCATGCAGGCCCATGAGGAATCTGAATGATTCTGAATGATTCTGAATGATTCTGAAGCATCAAGGATAAGGGGCTTCAAGTTTTGAGGCTATTTGAATGGGCACAGGTGGAGCTCCCTCAGCTGCAAACTCCCTGGAGATGGCGATGGAAGGAGTTCCTGCCCCAGACGAGGGCCTGGTTTTTGAAATAGCAGCAATCTGCAAAACATGGACACATTGGAAGGGAACACTGCACTGAAAGATTGAGATAGCTTGATAGCCCAACATTTTCTGACCTGAGACGTTTAAACATGCTGAAGACCTACAGCATAAGCTAGGCCTAAGAACAGAGACTTCAGTAAATAAATATAAATGAAACATAATGAAACATCAGACTTGCACAACGAGGTACCAAGCTTTTAGCCGTTTTGGCCGTTTTAGCCATGGCAGAATCTTTGCTACCGCCACTACTGAACTGCTCCCGGCAGGGTAAATCCTAAAGATTGTTCTTGCCGAAAGCAGTAGACTTGGAATAGCCGGAATAGCCAATAGGAAATATAGAAAATTGATGAACATTGAGCAAGAAACATAGAAAAAAAAATATGGAAGAGTAGGAAACAATAGGGAGACGCGGCTGCATTAATATCAAGGTTTTGTTGAGCAGCTAAGACTATGTTTTGCTGTATGTCAGCTGCACTTCTGATTCGCACTTAGTTTGTTTGGACCATGAGAACGTTCTTCAGAGCACTGGAGTAAGTTACAAGTACAGCGGCATGGTGATGCTGTCACCAGCGGGTCTAGCTTTTCCACAAACCAAACCATAAGTGGCGAAGCTGGACTCTTTCACAAGTCTGGTGCGTACCTCCATGGCTTTAGCAAGGTTTAACCTTGATCATCACGAAAAAAGCAACATTTTGTGGAACCGTGGCATGCCAGGTCCATCACCTGGAAATGCTTGTGGAGCAGCGGCCAGAAGCTGTCAGGGACTCATTTTGTTTTTGGAGTCTGAATCGCCTAGAGACCTTGACAGTTGGTCTCAACCACTTCGCTGGCCAGTGACCTTCAATGCTCCAGTATCATTCAGTATTTCTAGTGTCCAAATTGCCCTGACTTGATTACTCCGATTCTGACTTGATCCAACTTGTCCTTTGAACCTTTGCTCTTCTGCAGTCCAGTGCTGTCAGACTCCAGGCTCGGCTGTGGGATGTTCAGCTGGCCTTGTTGCTGGCTTTGGCGGTGACTCTGGTGGCCAGCTACCTGTGCTGGGAGCTGAGAGAAGGTGCGACAGGTTGCCGTGGCGGGCGGTCACCTGGCATCCGAGCAGGTTGCTGTGCTGTGCCGTTCTCCGACGCGCCAAGTGGGACGCCAAGTAGCAGCATGGAGCCCTAGTGGGCCCAGGACGCAGTGGAATGCAGGGTGCGATGGAAGGAGACCTTGCACATTTGGTGGTTAAAGTTTCCACCTATTGTGTCTAAGGTGAAAAGATTGGTCAGCCCAAGAGCAACAGGCAGAATGTTATCACATACATTTGAGATCATTTGAGACATTTTCAGTGGTATTTGCAGGAAATGGCTTTGACTAATGCTGCCCTTTCTGGAGGAAGAAGCGTGCTTAAGCCTGCTGATGATTACCGTTGTGACCTTGGCAAGCTTGCACTGACTGCTGCCCCACTTTGTGACAAGTGGGCACCCAGCCTGACCTCCCAAAGGCTGCAAGCCCCTCTCAGTGCTCCTGAAGAAGATGAGGCCTCCATGCATTGCAGTGCTAATTGTTTTACGTTCTGCTTACGCAAACAAAACCAAAAGCCATCCATATCATATCTTCCAGTCATTTCAATGTCTTTTTTCCATCATTTTCAACCCTATACTTAGGATTCTTGCCGCTGCCCGATCTGTAAATACACTTTCAACCTCAAAGCAATCAGCTTGATAACAAAAGTGGAAGCCCTCAGTGCTCAACTTTCCCTCTGAAAACAGCGCAAAGTATTCCTGTGGCATTATGGCCATGAAGTTTCTGTTGACCTTTGTAACCTTGGCCTTGGCTGCCGCTGAGCCAGTGGACTCCACTTTGGAGGCTCTTGAGGTGGATGATTCATGTGCAGCAGGGGGAGACTGCAGCCTGGAACTGNACCTTGGCCTTGGCTGCCGCTGAGCCAGTGGACTCCACTTTGGAGGCTCTTGAGGTGGATGATTCATGTGCAGCAGGGGGAGACTGCAGCCTGGAACTGAACCAGCTTCGTGGCATGAAGGACGTGAACTACCATGATGCTTTGATGGAAGAGGACGAAGACGAGGACACCAATGTGGAAGGTGGTGCATGCACCAACGGCAAGGACCTGAACTTCTGGAAGAAAGGCGGAAGGAAGAGCTTTGACGGTTCATTGAACCAGTGCGGCCGTTCCTGCGCTGCAGGCTTCGCTTGCACCAAGAGCTGCATGCAGGCAGGGCTTTAGGGGAGGCAACATGTCCTTTTTTGATCATGTTTGATCTGTTTTGGAGGGTTGGAAACCACCTTTGGATGGTTGATGGAGACGTATATTGCTGGATAGCTGGGTGATGTTTGAATGGGGCTGGCCATCACCCCTTTGCAGGGAAAGGGTTACTCCAGTGGTTGTGCTAGCTGCATGGCCAAATTGGTGGAGTGCTCCCGCGACAAGTGCATGAACCAATGCATCAGCAACGACAAGAGCGCTGCCTGCACTGGTTGTGTGAAGAATGGCTGCCGTCCAGGCATGAAGGCTTGCAGTGGCCTGAATGCTGGCGGCCACTGAGTACACAGTGAGCGCCACAGGCTGTCCATGGCCCATATGTGGTCGTGAGAATACCAGNGGCATGAAGGCTTGCAGTGGCCTGAATGCTGGCGGCCACTGAGTACACAGTGAGCGCCACAGGCTGTCCATGGCCCATATGTGGTCGTGAGAATACCAGAACTCCTCTCGGCCACATGCAATCGTTTCAAACATATCTGCGCCGGGGTAGAAATGGAAAGCGGCTTTTCACCGTTTGACTTTGACCAGGTTTGTTCCATCCACTTCATGGATGGGAGATTGAACCTAGAGGAAGCTGTGCTTAGTAGTACTGTTTCGGGCTGTAGGAGGGTTCTTCCTTGTGCTTGTCGTGCTCTGTTTGCACTTAAGGTCTGAATATCTGACAGTTTTCTTTTGCATACTGGTCTCCTTTCAGAGTTTGAGCACGCCTGAACCATGGAATCTTTTTGGGGCATGCGAGCTGTAAGCCCTTAGTGCTCAACTTTCCCTCTGAAAACAGCGCAAAGTATTCCTGTGGCATTATGGCCATGAAGTTTCTGTTGACCTTTGTGACCTTGGCCTTGGCTGCCGCTGAGCCAGTGGACTCCACTTTGGAGGCTCTTGAGGTGGATGATTCATGTGCAGCAGGGGGAGACTGCAGCCTGGAACTGNGGCATGAAGGCTTGCAGTGGCCTGAATGCTGGCGGCCACTGAGTACACAGTGAGCGCCACAGGCTGTCCATGGCCCATATGTGGTCGTGAGAATACCAGGACTCCTCTCGGCCACATGCAATCGTTTCAAAATGTTTCAAACATATCTGCGCCGGGGTAGAAATGGAAAGCGGCTCTTCTCGAGTCTTGTTCCAGATATCAGATATCCATTTTGAGGAAGGCAAGAATGACAGGAGCTTGATTTTACAAATATTTGACATGTTTTGCTTCTCCCACTTAGCCATAGTGATCTGGATGTGGCCATAAGTCTTCAGAATGTTTCCACGCGAAGAGCAGTCAGCCTTTTTTCAGCAGCACCTATCTTGTGTCAGGGTCGACATCAAGTGCCACAGCAAGGTGAATGAGGCGAATGAGAAATGCTTTTCGGCTCAGAACGCTGCAACTTGAACTTTTCACAGGCAAAGCACCTTGCAAAGCACCTTGCACAGCACATCAAAACTGTTTGCAGATGCCAAGGAGAGGTCGCGAAGCCTGGCTGGGATGGTGAGCCACGGGAGCACTGGAGATTTGTAGCACTTGCACTCGCTTGCACTCCACTGTCCGTATCATGTGCAGTTTCAACACAGTCTCCGGACTGCAAACTTGTTGCCTGCGATTTCTTGGCGACTGGAGTCGGTGTGCTGATGAAGCGGCTCAAAAAGCGGCTAGTGCTGTCAGTTTAAATGTTGAACCGAGAGACAACCCTTTGAAGGTTCTACAAACAAAATTAGACTTGGCGGATGAGGTCCCTTTCCACACTTGCTCCACTGCAGGACCACTGCAGCGAGGCAGCTTTGAAGGACCGACGTGCTCGCGGAAGCAGACAGGCTGGGACGAAGTATGTTGTTATGTCGGATGTAATACAACCCAGAGAACCAGAGAATACTCACAACAACTATAAAGTAAGTGGGTGACTGGCATAAACCAAAGTGACTGCTTTGCTTTTTCTTGGATACACACGTGGGACTACCTAGAATGTTCCCGACTTTGAAGGCTACTGCCCGCAATGCAAGCGAGCAGAAGTGGGAAAGTCTGGCTGCTTCTGTTGGAAGCCAGTTCAGTCGGCACCCTTCTCAGTGCAGGGGAGAGAGACGAGCTTGGGCACATTGAAATGGAGACGAAGGAAGGTGGTAGATGCTGCTGTTTTGATTGTGCAGATGCTGAAAATCTGGGACGTTGCTGTTGGATTTGTTGGCAAAGACGTCAGCCTCAGAGCAGTTCGAGCATTCGATCTCTGATCTCAAGTCCAGCTTGTACAAAGCAAGGACGGATGGAACAAGATATGAAACTTTAACCAGAGCAGAGTTTTCACCAAGACAGATGTCTTTGGCACTCAATAGCTTTCCTTCTTCGTTTCCCTTTTGCATATTATGTGCCTCATCGCCTTGGCTCAGACTTGTTCAGAAACAGCTTTGCAACGATTTACAATGATTATCGATGATTTGTATTCGGTCAGTGGAGACAGAGGAGACAGACAACTTGAAAGGCCTGCCATCTCAAGGGACAGGCACCTGACGTTCGCTATGCTTCAGCGTAGCAAATGATGGACTCAATGCTTGCGCTGAGAGATGGCTGAAGGTGACCGACTGGGGTGAAAAATGGATAGACATGGCATCATTTTTTCGAAATGGTGACGAACCTCCAAGGATCTGTGATGAGGTGAGATAATTTTTCATAAATTTTCTACAATGAAACTTGGGTGTGCTAGATGTTTCTCCACTTCGATTCCAATTGATCTCGCCTGCGACTGCAGCAGTTACATCCCTGCGAAGTGAGGTACAGTTGGACATTTGGGCAGCGACGTTCGCAACATGGCACAAATTGACAAATCCACCAGAGTATGCCAATGACAAACACAACGTGGCACTGATAGCAGTCTTTAGTCGAGTAGGATCTCCCAGGGACGTGTCAAGTTCAGGCATAGCGACCATCGCCTTGAGCCGTCTTGCAAAGCGTGGAGAAGCGAAAGAGGTCCGCAGATTGTTGGACAAATTGCTCCATTCGGGTGCCTGGGCAGGTAATCATGGCAATATATGGCAATTAGACTTAGACGATACATTCGATCGTTTCGACTGGGGTCTTGACGCACACCTACGCCGTGGATGAACTGAAGGCTTGCAGCTGGATGTGGTGCACTGGGGTGCTGCAAGCCGGGCTTTTGAGCTGGAAAACCAATGGAGGCGCGGCTTGTTTGGTTTGAAGGTGCAGAAAGGACATGCCAGAAAATGATGCTCTAGTGAAGAGTGGTTGAAGAATGGAAGGATTATGTACTCGAGCTAATAAGTGATTTGTATGCACACTTGATGAGGCAATCGATTTCTATGCTGCAGCTCGGGCGGACGCTTGAGATCCCTCCAAACGAGTTCCTCTTTAGTTCTGTCATTTGGCGATGTTGGTCAGTCGTATCCAAAGTTGTCCCAACTGCCAGTTGCTGCCTTGCTTGCACTGGGACTGGCACTTTGTGGCAGCTTGGGCTTGTTTGGTCACCTGGATTACCTGATGACTGAGGCTGTATCCAGTTGTGCACGAAACGAAGCATGGTCGATGGGCTTGAGCCTTGTCAGTGAGGGCTCGCAGAGATGCGGAATCAATGAGACTTGGCGGGATCGAAAGCGAAACGTCCTGCTACAACTGGCAGTGGCTGGTGGCCTGTGGTTGAAACATTGCTGGATATATATTTCCTTATAACTTATGATATGTTATGATTTGGAAGACAGGAAGATGATTGTTAATTGTTAACCTACAATTAGAATATCATATTATAATATATTTAAGGGCTGCCGCCCCTGCCGCCGACCCCGGAAATCCCAAAGCAATGTCGAGGCCCAAACAGTTCGGTCCTGCGCCTTATCGCACTCTCTA